>MU123746.1:0-97105 GCA_014904935.1 Melanogaster broomeanus | reverse complement strand
AAAACTTTTTGAAAAAAGAAAGAGCGCTCGTTGCGCCTGAGATACGCATCGGAGGGATCACAGCCGACTCGACTTTCTGGAACTCCAACCAGGATGTCGCGTTGTATAAACTATATTGATGACACGGGAGCACTGAGAAACACGACGCTTGGACCGCAGTTTTGGAACTCCGTCAAACTTCTTCCAGAGGGAACCAAAATTGTCGTGACTCTAGTGGGCTTTATTACAGTTCCTAATCTTACTGATGCCACTCTGACACTTCAACAGAACCTGGAGAGCCTCAATTACACCGGCGCACTGAGCTTGGCTGAGGCTGCTTGGGCAGGTCTTGGATCACGGGTTGTTTCCCGTTTTGAAAGTACGTTCGTCTCCATTTTTACTTACCCCACGGCCAACTTTTTCCACAGTCGCTAATGAACCTGATCAGTATTCCCTCGACTTTGACGCCCAGAATTACACGGCTATTTGGGAGGTAGGTTCTCGGTGCTCCATCACCGGGTATCCATAATTAGACCATCCCTCGGAAAGCCATGGTCTGTCAATATATCACAGGCGCTAGATATCTCTTACCCGAGTTCCAAGTCGGAGCCACAGCGATCGATCCACTCTGGCCATACAACACCTCCCAGGCAGATGCTCAATTTGACTGGTGTAGTGCGCTCGCCGCTGGCGCCAACGACGGACATACCGTGACGACGTGCAGTGAACATACCTACCAGTATAGCGTAAGCGTCTGACATGGGTCCAGACATGTGACCTGACTACTCACTAGTTATGCGATCCAACCAGAGCTGCTGTAGCCACCTTGACAAATCTTGTATGTCTACATCTCCTTCTGGCATGCGTCTCATCTGACAACTCATGTCTGTAGGTGAACCATACTCGTTTAGCTGAGTTAGTCAAATTGCCCCGTCACATTTAATAGCTATTTGAATGTATGCTGTGCCGACGCGACTGCAGCGAGCTTGAAGGCAAAACAAGGTAGAATGGCTGAATACCTCATAGTGGGTATCAGAAACTGTCCTGACTCCTGAGAGCACAACAATCATTTTTAGCAACATTTTATGGGAAAACCCAAGACCGGGACGGTGTTATGCCCTCTGTTCACATGTCCAGAGTCATCAGGACATAGAAGAAAAGAATCTGAGAGTGCACGCGTATTCCCCTGTCAGGTGATGGAGGTCAACGAGCATGCCTATTGTTTGGCTCTGTTTGCCTAAGGCTTCCGTCCCTAACAAACGCAAACAGCGGAGCAAACGCTCCTCCAGCAATTCGAAGTTGCCATGCGGCAATAAGATGGCGTTGATCTGGACGGCTATCGAAACTAGTTTACCCCTTTATTACAAGCTCCAGTGTCACCTCCATATGTTCTGGCACGATATACGCGGTATGACATTGAGCCAAGTTTCATCTCATTACGTTTCCTGTTTCATACCTTGTTCACACGTCACGGTCAGGCTGTATCGCCTCCTTGTCTTACTTTGCAAACAATAACACCCCTCGTTAACATTCACGGAACATCGTATACCAAGGGCAGCTCACCCTGCGTCATTGCCTTATAGAGCCCATCATAAGGCTCCGTCCGTTCCCGCCGGCGGTTTTAGTTGCACAGGTCTTACAATCAGCGGGGTCCCTTTTCGTGAGCTGCGAGTGGTGATGATGTACTTGCGTTGTCTATAGTGACAGACCGAGCTAACTTAAAATACTAACTCAATAGTAAGGTCCGTGTTTTCAACCTTCGCCTCCCAGTTCTCCCATCTTGCCACAACATTGCACACCGTTCTTTCTTTCATCACGATGGCATTGGATGGTTTGAAAGTAGTGGAGGCATGCACACCCCTCTTTTCGTAGAATCCAATTAACACGTCAGTCTGTCAGTTTGCAGGATTAGCACCGGCTCCTTTCGCGGGCCTGGTTCTCTCACACCACGGTGCATCAGTCATTCGCATCGACAGACCCTCTGCGTCTACCAAAGATGCGTTATGTGAAGGAAAGCGCTCAATCATCCTTGACACCAAGAACGCAGAGGGACTCGCCATCGCAAAGCGTCTCATCGCGGAAGCAGATGTGCTCATCGATCCGTTCAGACCCGGTGTACTCGAAAGACTCGGCCTGGGTCCCGAGGTCTTCCATAGCGAAGAACATAAGAAGGGCTTGAACGACAAGCTCATCTACGCACGACTCGCAGGGTGAGTCAATCTAACATACACGAATTGGCCCTTTCGTGACGCCGTGACGATCCTTCTTACTAGCTTCCCTCGCAAAGGTGAGCAAATGTCTTCCTGAATGGAGCTCTTATTTACCAAAGGGAAGGTCCGCATGCATCCATGGCCGGTAAGCATTGCTTTTCACGCGACAAGCGAACGAGACTACTCATGGTGACTTACCAGGTCATGATATCAATTACATCGCCCTTAGTGGAATCCTCTCCGTATGATTCCTAACTTGCCAAGACAGCGAACCCTTATTCACATTCACCTCAGATGCTTCCAGGAACCAAGGAAAAGCCCAGCTTTCCTCTAAATCTTCTTGCCGATTTTGCTGGTGGTGGCCTGCTGTGTGCCACGGGTATCCTGCTAGCTCTCATAGAGCGCGGGAAGAGCGGCCGTGGACAGGTCGTTAATATCGATATGGTAAGCGAGTGCCCGTCCCTTCACACTACATACTTACTCCAACGTGGGACATTCTTTTCACGTGAAATCAGGTCTCCGGCACCCGTTACATCTCATCATTCCCGCTTCTAAATGCCCACACGTCTGGTTACTTCTCGGAACCCCGTGGTTCGAACTTGCTCGATGGGGGAGCACCGTTTTACGGCGTCTACACTTGCTCAGACGGGAAATGGATGAGCCTAGGATGCCTCGAGCCCCAGTTCTTCGCAACATTCATTGATAGGTTCAATGCGGCACTCAGGATAAACGGGATGAAGACGGAGTGGACACCAACGCGTGCAAAACAGTTCACCAAGGACGACTGGCCGAGCCTGAGGAAATACATCGAGGATGGGTTCAAGACGATGCCGCGGGACTATTGGGCAGACGTGTTCCTTGGTGAGCATGGCCGGCGGCCGGGAGCCATTTCCCAGTTCCCAATGGGCTGACCCTTTCTTTCTATGCGTTGCGTTGGCTGGATCTAGATTCTGATGCATGCGCTGTACCCGTGCTGTCACCCGCGGAGGCCGCATCAATAGATCCGTCAGGGTCGCCTCGTCCTGCCCCTCATCC
Source organism: Melanogaster broomeanus (assembly GCA_014904935.1). NCBI lineage: Eukaryota > Fungi > Basidiomycota > Agaricomycetes > Boletales > Melanogastraceae > Melanogaster > Melanogaster broomeanus. The sequence goes on along the minus strand of MU123746.1, from coordinate 93,881 downwards.
CGATCTCAGCAGGACGCCGGCCTCAATTAAACCAGGAGGATCACTAGCTAAAATATTAGAGCCAGGAGCCCATAACGAAGAGATCCTGGCCGAATTAGGCTTGTCGGCTGAACAGAGGAAGCAGCTTGAATTGGCCGGTGCGCTTGGCGAAGAGGTACGGGAAAAACCAAGTACGAAGGCCAAGTTATGAAATGCAGTTGTATATCCCCGTGAGAAATTACAAACGATAAGTACTTAGATGCTTATTACTACTTGTAGCTATAGCTACATGATCAATGCATATGTATCATGAATGATATGAAAATGGATGAATGTCACATTTAGCCAGCAGGCGAGTCACGTAGGAACCCCTATCCTCCGCCTCAAGTGCTGTATATTAAAGTTAGGACGGAAGCACAGGCGCAATCTGATGTCGAACGAGCGAGACCTGGGCCAGGAACTGGCGAAGCTGATTGCCATACGCCTCCACAATAGCAGCCCAATCATAGGCATACCCACAGTCCGCTAGCATCGCAGACAGTTGACAGCATATGGCTTGCGTCGGGACGTACTGTTTCACTTGGCTCAGTCCCCAGCGAAATTCATTGCTGAACGGTCCGGCGTTGGGTCCCTTGAAGGAGAGCATCGAAATAGGCTTCCTGAGCGCATTCCGACATGTAATGAATTCTTGAAGAAGTGCCATCGTCGACGATGGTTCGTTAACAGGGACGCCTGCCCCGCCGACAACGGGTCCCGTGTATCCATGCGTGTGCAGAGTGACAGTGCGGAGATGGGGCCACATCGGTGGACAGCCATACATCATCGCCTGTTTATCGCTATTCACGAGCAGACGGACAAGGTGCATATTCTTGTCCACGCTCAGCACGACCTCAGACACACTTGGGGTAGCGCGCAACAAATGCACGTCCATGTCGGGCCCGAACTCGCATCTCACATACCGAAGCGCCTTGAGTGATTGGAACGCATTCGGATATGAACGCGCGATGAACGTGTGGATGGAGGTGAGGGCGGATAATTTTACGTCTTCGAGAACGAGGGTTTCGATGTTGGGCACGGAGATGATGTCGAACAGACGTAGCCCGTTGGCTAAGACGTGTCCATTAACCACGAGTTCTCGGAGGGTGGAAGATGTATGGGGGATATGGGCGTTTGGGAGCTGAGTTCTATGACCCCACGGAGGTGGAGAGTTGAAAGAGAAGGGCAGGCCGTTAATGTCCGATAGAAGCCTTCCCGTGACATTGGGAATTGCGGGCCTGGATAGATGGAGAACGAAAGCATTCTGGCCCCCGGACTCGGGAGTATAACAGGGATATTGTCGAGTACGGACATCGGTGAGTAAAGGTGCGCCTTTACTGAAGATGGTGGCGGTGGCGAGAGGGCCATGTGTGATGATGGTGCCTCTACACATTACTCTCAACCGCCTCAAGGCAGGAGCGTACTCGTCACGGAATGCGTGTAACAACGTGGAAAGGGTTTCTCTTGACACCGCGTCCAGAACCAACTGTCGGAAGCGCACAAGGTGTGGCATCAGCACTGTCATCAAAGTGCGCTCCAGATTTGGGTACTTGGCCCATGGACCTAAATACACATCTAGGAGGCTTCCTTCAGATCGTTTGAGGTATGCATGGAGGGATTCTTCCTTGTGCTCGAATGGGAAACGTACAGAGGACCAGAGGCTCGGCGTCGAGAGCGCCACATCTCGCCACTGGGTGCAGACATGCGACAAACGGACTTCAGTAGGTGATTGACGGAGGAGACTGAGCACGCCGGACCACTGAGGGTTCAATTGACGGGTTTCTTGGAATATCATGACGAGGACATCGGACGGTAATCTTGAGACTGCAGCCTTGGAATTTTGAATGCGAGCGGCACGGGTTTCGAGGTTTCGTAAGACACGAACTAATTCGTCACGCGAAGCTTGGAGCTCGCCGATTTGGGCGCTAAGTTGTTCTAGCTCGTCCGTCATTCCACAGCTAGACTCGTCACTGAGGTAGCGGAGGGCCATCGACTTGACTGCTGCTAAGAGATCCCATGAATGATTTTCAAGATGAAGACTAAAAGACGAATGATACTGCCAGTACTCACGTCGGGGGATGGCAAAGAGTTCAGTTAGGATGTGCTACAAGGATTCTCCAGGTTAAAGGGTAAAGTGAAGCCTTATAAGCACGTTAAAAAAACACGTTTTTCAGGACGCCGAAGGCATGTCTGGGATATGTCAGGACAAACTGACCTTCCTCGTTGGGAAGCTTCTGGGCCTGAAGGCAAGACCACGGAAATTCGTCGAGCTTACCCAATGTGCTTAGCCCTGGGACGGAGAATGAGGGGAATATATATACCTCCACTGCGCCGGACGTAACGGAGAGCCGCGAGCGACACTGATGCGAGTACGCCGGTACCATCCTGGTGTTTCGCCAGCTTTATCACATCTACTAGTAGTCACTACTGATAGCGGATGGTGGCTGTAAACTCTGACCCGGTAAAACGGCTCGGACTAAGTCCCGATCAAGTACATGCATTGCCGGAACCCGGTCGGTCGTCTCAATGATATAGAGATGGGCCGCATCCACAAGTTTGAAGTACATCCTAGGCATACCGATAGCGTCGAAAGCGGGACAAGCTACAATCAATCAGTTTACTGTTCTATGCTCTACGGTGTGGCATGTATAATCGTTAGGCCTGGTCCCCTCGGTACTGGCCCACCGAGTGCATTCCAGTCCTGAGCCTGGAACTTCCGGTAAACATGAGCACGATACTGAGCTCCATAAAAGTCTGCATTATGTGCCCAATCCAGGTTACAGGGCCGAGCATCGGGGAAGGTTTGCGGGCCGATAATTTCCATCTCCACATGTAGGTGTGACTTGAAAAGCGCCGAAGCGAATTGTTGGTGGAACGCCAGAACGTCACGATCTTGACCCTCTAACCGTAGCACCTCCAGAGATCTGCCGACAGATTTCCTTTGTTGGACGACATCAAGGAGCATTGCCATCACGGGATGCATTTCATCTTCATCATCCCCATCTGGATCATCATCATCCGCGTCCCTTGTCCACGAACAGGCAAGGTGGAGTGACAGAGCACGTAATTTGGGCCATAGCGGCGCAGTTCCGTGTAATGATGCTTGCTTGTCGCTGTTAAGTAGGAGCCGTAGAAGCTGTGAATGGCGGCCAAGCGTCACGGAAAGGTGGGTGAGTTCCGAGGTGGCATGAGGGAGATAAATTTCCAGGTCATCATCCATGTCGCCCTCAATGTAATGGAGAGCACGCAATCCATGAAACTGCTCGGGACATATCCGCGTCATGAACTTGTGTATCGAGGACAAGGCCTGACGTTTGACGGCATATAACGTGAAGGAACGTAGTGCGGGTGTGGAGATGTTGCGAAAGACATTAAAGCCATGATTCAGGGCATTTCCGTGGACGAGAAGTTCCCGGAGGACAGGAAGCACTACAGACTCACTGCCAGGCTCCTCGTGGAATCCACTCACAAAGCCCTGGAGATGAAGCGTCGTAAGAGTGGATGCAAACGGTGAGATCATGCTGAGGAGGTCACTCCTAGAAAGCGGCGCGGCTGGCCCAGGGAGCGGATCGAAATGGAGTGTTGTTATAGAGGATTCAGGAAATGTGATGGGGAGTGCGCTGAGACGTGCATCCGAAAGTAGGGGAGCCCCTTGTCGGAAAAGGTCAACGCGGGGATAAGCGCCTTGTCCTCGACTGAGGTCATGACTGGAAATCTTCAAGCGCTGCAGTTGGGGAGCAGCTATGTTCACCAGCAACCCAAGGACACCATAAAGTTCCTGGCGATCCTCAGCGTCCAGGATTAATTCGCGGAACTGGCTTATACGTGGAATTAGCACGGTTGATATGAGATCCATGACCCGCTTGTCCGACATCATCGGCCCAAGATGAATATCAAGGGGACACTGGTTGCATCGCTGGAAATAGGCCCTGACGGCGTTTTCTCTGTGGAGAATCGGAACCCGGATGGTGGTCCACAGAGAGGGGGTGCTAAGGGCCACTTGGCGCCATCTAGCGCATACGTGAGAGAGCTGGACTTCTATGGGAAGAGGTCTGCGAGGACCAGCCCAGTTGTAGAGCAGACGCCTGCTCTCCTCAAAGATGATCGCGAGTACGTCAGAGGGTAATCTAGAGACTGGGGCGGTCTCGTTAGTGATCTGTGCGATGCGGCTTTGGAGGGTATAGATAGAGTATTGGACGTGAAAGGCTTCGTTGGCTATTGCCTGCTTTCTCGCTTGGAGTGCGGCTATCTGTGAAGTGAGTGCGTCTACCTCTTTCTGGGCGGCTTCGTCGAGGCAGGTCATTGGATGCATGACACTCTGCAAGACCCTAGATGAGCTGACAGTGCCAAGTGCGGCATAGCAAGAAAGCACTGACGAGTGCCTCTGGCAAGGTGCTGTCTAGGTGAAATTGATGATAACTTGGGGGCGGTGGTGTTCGAGGCTTCCAAAGAAGACGGTGTCAATGAACTCGAGTGCCGAAACTAAGGATTGCCTCAAGCCAAGTGACGATGTAACTTGAAGGAGCGGCAATAGACAAGGCCAACTGGTGGTAGTACAGTATGTATGCTACGGTACTAAAGTACCAAGGGAAATCACAGCCATTTGGCGCAACGAAAAGGGAAATATTACTAAGCAAAACCTAGGCAATTATCACCTGATTGCCAGCCGGGAATATCCGCTAGTCCAGTCGGTTGCCATTTTTGCACATTCTTCACCTAAAACGGGCCTTCGGCGCCGATGGCCCAATAGCCGCTCTTCTCCCGCACCTTGGATCGGAGATTTGCGGGGGTCCACCACAGCGTTCTCACTTGCACCTTGCACAGAGCCATTTGCAATTGTTCAATCATGCAGGGTATTCTTGCAAAGTCGTCCTTGTCTCTGGGCCGCATACCTGCACTGGGTCAGTCTGTGCGCGCCTTTACCTCGTCCGCAGCGAGATGGCAGGCAGTTCCTATCGAGAAACCAGCGTTGATGAAGGAGTTTAAGATCTATCGCTGGGTGGGTGTTTCTTATGTCTATGGCAGCTTGTTTTTCTATGCTAACCTTTGGATTGGAACAGAATCCTGATGAACCGGACAAGAAACCCACCCTCCAGGCATATACCATTGATCTTAACCAAACTGGCCCCATGGTACGCGTGTAGCTCACGGGCTATGTATCTCCACATAGCTCACACTATCACCTTCTCCATAGGTGCTCGATGCGCTCATTAAGATCAAGAACGAAATGGACCCCACTCTGACTTTTCGCCGCTCCTGCAGAGAGGGTATCTGTGGATCTTGCGCAATGAACATTGATGGCCAGAACACTCTTGCTTGTTTATGCCGCATTGACAGGAACACCAGCAAGAACTCTAAGATCTATCCCCTCCCACATAGTACGTGTTCTACAATATCATCCCCCGTAACACCCCATTTCTTCCCAGCACGCGACTCACCCTGGTCTTTTGCTTGGTAGTGTACGTTGTCAAGGACCTTGTTCCCGATCTCACTCTGTTCTACAAGCAATACAAGTCGATCAAGCCTTACCTTCAAAACGACAACCCGCCCGAGAAGGGCGAGTTCTTGCAGTCTCCAGAGGAACGTAAGAAACTTGACGGTCTCTACGAGTGCATTCTTTGTGCTTGCTGCTCGACGAGTTGCCCGTCGTACTGGTGGAACCAGGACGAGTACCTCGGTCCCGCGACTTTGATGCAGGCGTACAGGTGGATTGCTGATTCCCGAGTAAGCCCTTGTTCTATTCAAGGGGTAGACATTTCTGACAAAAGTCGCCATCTGAAATTGCAGGACTCGTACGGGGAACAACGAAAGGAGCAGCTCCAAAATGAGATGAGCATGTACCGTTGCCATACCATCTTCAACTGTGAGTCAATCCAATGTTTCTTGACTGGACTCTTCTCATCCATCTTCAGGTTCGCGTACTTGCCCCAAGGGCCTGAATCCTGCTGCAGCCATTGCAAAGATCAAACTTCAACTTGCTGCTGAATAGGCAGTTCCTTTGAATTGAGCCGTGGATGGTAATAGGTAGTTAGGCAGTATCATTAAGTATTTAGTTGGGCTGGGCTGGCTGGCTGGGCTGAGCTTAGACTGCAATTTCTTTGGATACGTTTGTTCGTCACTTCTACCGCAATGAATTTATTCTGCTTCAGGGATAAGGTCATATTAATGCAAAATTTCTTTCTTTTCGGGAGGACTAAAGTGATGCTATATAGCTGACATTGGTTGAAAGTTTTCAGGTGGCCTGTGACCGATTCGATCAACGACGTGGTTAGCAGAATTTAGGCTGGGAGAAAACGTAGTAGGAAACGCGAAAAACGTACTAAACTTCGAGTTCGGACTGTACCTTCACATTTAGTACACCATTTAGGGCAAGGTTAGATGTTACAGCTAAATTCAAGACGTCAGAAAGTAACCGCAAGCACATCCTCAATTGTCGGAAGCCGGATGAGACAGTTTACACGGTCACGTGGCATGAACCGGTTAAAACAATTTCACGTGAAAAGCCGTTGTGTTCATTCATATGCCGCATAAAACGGGTACTAGTACGCTTTCCACCAAGCAGTTTACCATAATCATCTTACCCGTTTTATTGTGTCGAAGGTAATCATGGCCGCAAAGGAGCTGAAGGAGTTCACCCTTGAAGAGGTCGCGCAGGTGAAGCACATTCTGTCAAAGCACTGTCTGATGACGCTGACGTTATCACATACACCATAGCACAACAAACCGGATGATCTGGTGCGTACACCCTACCTTTCAAAAGCTGTCTGGACTCTTGGAGCTAATAGGTGACTTGCAGTGGGTCGTAGTTGACGCCAAGGTCTACAATCTCTCCAGATTCAAAGAGCTCCACCCCGGAGGTATCGCTGTCCTCCTAGACGAGGAAGTTGGTGCGCGCTTTCCGTGGTATGAAACTCGAGATGTCCTAGAGTAACTATTATTTTAGCCGGTCAAGATGCAACTGATGCATTCTATGGACTCCATCGCCACGAGGTCTTGGAGCGTCCACAGTACAAACGCCTTCAAATAGGTACCATCCAAGGGCAGAAGAGCGTCATTTACGGTAGAGTAGCTGGAGAAGTCAGCAACGTACCCTACGCGGAGCCCACGTGGTTATCGCCTGGATATTACAGCCCATATTACTCGGACGTAAGTAGACCTGGTTGCCGATTTTCTGTTTTCAGGCACTGACGGGCTTGTACAGAATCACCGAGAGTTCCAGAAGGCTGTCAGGCGGTTCGTCGACGAGGTCGTCTACGAGGATGCTCAGGTATGTAGTGTGTGAAGGTATCGTAAACCTTGTTGTCTGACTTCCAGCATGAAGGCTCGCGAAGATGACGGCAAACGGCCCAGCCAAATGGTCTTCGATAAGATGGCGTAAGTCATTAGTCACGTCACCAGAAGCTTCAGATTAATGGGTGCACTCCAATAGCGAGCTCAATCTCCATGCTATGCGTCTGGGACCCGGGAAACACCTGCAGGGTCGGACTCTCATGGGCGGCATCGTCAAGCCAGAGGAGGTCAGCTTTGAATCGTCTCGTGTCCTAGCTCCCACTAAAGTCATCGACGCCTGCATAGTTTGACTATTTCCACGAGGTTTGAACCATCAAAATGTGCCTTCCGTTTACTCTCTCACAAGCGGCTGTACAGCTTATCATCACTCAAGAAATCGTCCGATGCGGTGCACGGGGTTACGGTGACGGTTCGGCGTTTCCTCTATCCTTTATGGACATATGGACATATTTTTCATAGGTATACTCGGTGGCAAAGTCATCGGTCTTCCTCCGGTGCTGAACTTTGGATCCGAGGAGCTCAAAGCGAAAGTCGTACCTGACGTCTTGGCCGGGAAGAAATTCATCTGCCTCGCTATCTCAGAAGCGCAGGCTGGTAGTGACGTCATGGGCCTCCAAACGACTGCTAAGCTCAGCGAGGATGGCAAGGAATGGATTATTAATGGATCAAAGAAGTGGATCACGAATGCTACGTAAGTCGGGGTGTTCTAAGAGATGCGTCGAAGAGTATTGATGTCGTACATCGTGCAGGTTTGCCGACTAGTGAGTTTCTGTCGCGCGATTCATCTCTTGGATGAAGCCTGATCGTTATGAAATAGCTTCACTGTAGGTTGCAAGACGGATGTAAGTCTTATGCATAGCGCGATGGACGCATGTTGACACGCCCTTGATATAGGATGGCCTCACGGTCATCTTGGTCGAGCGCGGTCCAGGCGTCGAAACTCGTCAAATAAAGACGAGCTATTCGACCACAGCAGGAACTGGTTATATCACATTCGACGATGTGCGAGTACCCGTAGGCAACACGCTCGGGGAAGTTGGTGGTGGAATCTTTGTGATCCTCAGGTACGTGTCCACTGTCACTTCTGTCTTAGGGAACAGAGGCATTGAGAATGGATCATTTGTAAAGCAACTTCAACCATGAGCGGTGGGTGATGTGCTGTAGCTCCGCAAGAAGCCAGCGGAGTATCGTAGAAGAATGCTTGAAATGGGCCACGCAGCGCAAAGCATTCGGAAAGCCGCTTATCTCACAGGCTGTCATTCGATCGAAGATTGGTGGTATGATTTCTCGCTCGGAGAGCGTACAGAGCTGGTTAGAGAATATCACGTATCAAATGACGCATATGGTGGGTTCTGTGGGTTCCAATGTGGAGGATTGGCTCGACTGAAAGGCTTCGGCAGACGTACAAGCAACAGGCACAAAAGCTCGCAGGGTAAGAGTGTTTGTTCGCTGGCTTGTTTGCTTGTGACAGCAAGTGACTGATACGCATCTGGCAACCAGACCAATGGCATTCCTGAAGAGCTATAGTACCCAGTGTGCACAAGACACTGCGCGAGACGCCGTCCAGGTCTTTGGTGGGCGCGGTATCACCAAGACAGGCATGGGCAGGTTCATCGAGCATGTAAGTTTTGGATTTTTGCTGCGATGGTTCCTTCAAGTTTCTTATCGTTCGCAGTACTACAGAACAGTGACATTCGACGCGCTCCTCGGAGGAGGTAAGTCAACCTTGAGTTCTGTCAATGTTGATGACGACGACTGAAAACGAACACGCTTTTGTTAGCTGAGGATGTCCTGGCAGATCTTGGTGTTAGGCAGGCAGTAAGAGCCATGCCAAAGAACGCTAGACTGTAATCGATACAGGAGCATGAGAAGTGAGTACAACTAATCTGAGCCAGGATGTATTATGTAATATTTGGATAGACTATTTGTATAGCAACTATATGTTCTTGTACAGTAAGACTGGTTGATCAGTATTCATAAGACAGGATCACAACTTGTATTTCCTAGTGGATCTGGGCAATGCTTGCTATGTAGGTTTGTCTTCCCTGGACGCGTTGTATGACAGGGTAGACGCAATGGTAAGATGTGAGGACTTGCTGACACGAAAGCTGTACGCGGCACAAGTTGCAACGTTCCAGAAACAAAACAAAACAAAAAAACAATGTTGAAACTTGAAAAGAATATTATATATTGTACAAGATCGATGTCGATGAAATTTTACTGCTTGTGACGACGGGGCACTTTTACAACCGATTTAGTAACAGGGGTACCAGTACGCTATGCATCGCAGATCGGTCGAAAACCATCACTGGCCCATCCAAGAAAGCAAGAGGAAGAAACATATATATGTAGCCATACAACACTAATGGATACATGCCACAGCAGGACACAGAAACAAAAGTCAGCGGTCTGGTGCACAACAGGGGAGACAAGAGGGAGACAAGGGAGACAGAGGGGGGTGAAGAGGTGAAGAGGTGAGGTGAGGATGAGGGTGAGATGGGGAACGTATTCTCGTTGACAATGGCCACGGCAAGACGAGAGGTCGAAAGCCTTAATACGTTGACCCATACTGCTGCGACTCGTACATCGCGTAATCGTTGGTATACAAAGAAGGGTTGCTGGCCGTGCTTAGCTGGTTCATCCAACTAAACGCTGGAATCAAGGATTTAAGTCATGGGACATTATAGCTGCGCGACGAAAGGACGAACTAACCTGGAGCAGCGGGCCAAATATTGGGATCGGACAGTTGCATCGACTCCAGAAGCTCCTGATCGATCAACATAGGAGGCTGGAATAAAAGGTCCGATGGATGAATCGCCAAATCATCTTGGGTCTCAACTGCCGATGGCGAGTAGCCGCGTGACAGCCCTGGCGAAGCGCCGTCGAGATGTTGAGCAGGAGAGGTTGGTGCGGAGTAGCCCGATGGCGAGGGGACACTGGATCCATGCCCAGAGGAGTACGATGCCCGCCTGTAGCTTCTTTGCTCTTCCCTTTTGATTTTGAACCGTGGCGCCGAACATTGGCATCCTTGGGCGGGAGAGCAAGCCTGCGTTGGCGCTCTGGCTCGCTAGTAGGCCGGCAAGGAAACGCGAGAACAGTTTCGGACCGTGCTTATCGTCGACGACGACCTCAGGAGCTCCAAGTAGATCGACGGCTTCCTGCACTAGCGTGCGAATTTCTTTTCTTCGTTCATTTGTAAAGTAATGAGAGTACTTGGGTTGGAGCAGCTTGAAAACCACGTGATGAGTTTGCCGGGCATCCGCCCAAAGACCGATAACATCTTACCTTGACAAGGAACGCACCGGCGAAAGTGACGAATACAAACTGGGCATCTGGTGCGTGCCGAAGAAGGACCTCTGTGGGTGGAGGCGTGAGAACTGTTATGTTACCACTCTCACTGATTTACTCACTCCTCTCTGTGGTGGGGAACAACCGACGGACGAAAGCATTGACGATATCGGAGGCAGCGTTCAGGCACTAATGAGATGGATCAGAAATCTACATATGCCGGATGGATGATCACCCACGCACCCGCATAAGGAAAGAATTTTCGTCCAGTTGGTCTTCTTTCGCATATTTCAAACCCGTAGATAGAGCCTACCAAACGCGCATATGCGTAGGCCATCTTGAGTAGCTCCGTCCGGAAGGCCCACATCTCGGTCTTTTCTTCCTCGAATTCGTCAAGTCGCTTGAACCAGTCGTTCACCGAGCTGCCTCAGTGCATCATCAGTTTCACTCGCGATCTGGGTGAAGTTCGCGGTCTTTGAAAATGTTCAGTGACAGGATCATCACTTTGGGATGAATGAGTGTCTATACCTTGTTCACTCCAGTGACGCGACTTGGGTCGCTGTAAATCTTTTGGTGAAAGTTCGACATCATCCTTCAACTCCGCGTTGTACCCGCAAAGATGGATGTCAAAGCCTTTCATATTATACGGGGACGATTTCCACCAATCTTCTGAATGTGACGCGAAGTAATCTGTATTTGGGATGATCTCGCGCTTCCCGTACTGAGATCCAGTTGAACGATCCAAGTTGAAGCAGTTCATCCAGATTCGTTGACGGCTGAGCAAGATGCGGGCATTTTGCTCATTCAGATGTTTGTCGGTAACTGGGCGGTTCAAAGTTGATGTCTTGGGCGACTCTGTTGTTGTTTTAGGAAGAAGCGCAGGTTAAGAGGAAAGGGTAACCACATGCCTGATCGCCACACCGAGGTATATCCAACTCCTCTCTTCATCCCATCGTTTAGCTGGAACCGGGTACAGTTGCATCAAAAGATAGGCTGCAGACATTTCCTCGTTCTTAGGTCCGGAGATGAGAGCAGTGCCGGCGGCCAGTTGTGCGTATTCCATGAGCTGCGCATACAGATCCGGTCGAGGCGTGTAGAACCTGGAGGCGACTCCGCACACTGAATCGTTGTTAGTAAAGTAAGCCGATTCATAATCGGTGGGATCCTTACTGATGGTAAACAGGAATGGACTCCTCATAGCTACGTGTTGAGGAGTATAGAGGACAGGATCCAGTAAGTTGGACTGACGGGTTCATCTTCTCGAAGTAACTGAGGAACCGTTCAATGTGAATGCTGCTCAAATCGGGCATAAACGTACATTTTGAACAGCTCGTCCACTTCCTGGACCGTTACAATACCGCGGACCAAGATGTGAGGGAACCCCATCCCAGTAGGAGTCAAATTCCCATGAGCTTGTGCAAGAAAGGTCAGACTTGAAACAAGGGTGCCAAAACAGGACGTACTTGGCATGAAGAAGTTAGCATTCGCGACACCGACGGCTTCGGATGACTCCGGTTCGACGCTCTTGTCTCTTCCCTTCTTAATAGCAAGAGCGGCCATCAAACCATAGGGAGCGTCATCCCCTGGGAGCATGTTGAGCTTAGCGGCGGCTTGTTTCTTCGAAATCGAGCTCGCAGGCGAAGCCATCGTCCTTTGGCGTGTCATCCGTCACCGGTGGTGTGCGACTCGTCATCAGAACATTCATCTGCAGTGTCGTCATCACTAGGGCTATGGTCTCCTTAGGTTCCGTTGAAGGGAGCAGGCTTCCAAACGCCTGAGGAGACTCCCGTGCCTTGGCGATCCAATCTTGCACTTCTGCATTGGGAACCACTGCCTCAGAATTGATCTCCATGGGAGACTGAGCAGCTGATAGAGGTGAACGTGGGGATTGTGCATCTGATGGGCCTGAAGGCTGCCGCCTGACGCTTTGCGACCTCAAGCATCTCCGTTAGTTCTTCAATTTTCTTGGCTTGGTCGCGAATTTGGTTCATTAAGTGTTCTCGTTTCCTGGGAATCACGGGAGTTAGTCCATGCTGGAGACGACAACACGCATGCATACGGTGGAGTACGGCGAGGCTTGCGACCAGGAATCACACACTCCTGACCAGCACCCAGGCAGCGCCTGCAAGTATCGCCGTCACCTCTGAACTCGCAGCGAACCTGGGAAACAAGGATGAGAGCCAATGGTTACTTGATGTACTCAGACAGACCTTCAAACTCTTGCATCGAGCACATGCCCCGGCTCTAAAATAACAAAACGTGAGTGACTGAGAAGCGCATTTGTCGGTTCACTGACGCCTTTGGTCTGGCGACTTCCGCTTCTTGGAGAGCATCGGATGGCTCCGCTTGGTTGTCATCGTGCTCGTCATTCACTTTATAGTCTTTTAATGTTTTGCTGCGCGCTGAAGTATTGCGCTTGCAACTCCGATTGGCGGCGGGGAGGGGGTTGAGAATGAGAAAACTGCATTGGACCAGCAGCAAGGAATGGAATTGAGGATTCCGTCACGGTAACGTTGGGCTGCGAGGACCCCCTGGGACGTGATGATTGAAATCGAGATCGGATCCAAATTGACTGCCTTGATGATTGGCATGGTTGGCATCCGGACTGCTTAGACCTGACTGGCTATAACTGGCGAAACGTGGGTTGCGGTGCGCGTAGCATCGAAAGAGGACGAAGATGTATCTATAGCGTGACTGGCGCTGCTATTGAGCGGGTTGAAAGAAGTAGTTCGCATCGACCCCATGAATCCGGAGTTGGAGGACGTATTATAAGGGTTTGATGAGGGATACGAGTTGAAGCTGCCGGTCGACATGGGCGCATTGAAAGACCGTTGCGAAGCAGGTAGTTGCGGAACAAAGCGTTGAGTACCAGATGTAGACCTGGAGATACGGAAGTTCTTGCTCAAGCTGGAGTGGGTGCTTGAATGAGTACTGTGGCTGATTCCAGGAGTTATTTACTCCGCTGTGCTGGGCTTGAGTCGACATGGTGAAGGAGGTAACGCGTTATGGCTAGGGTTGAAAGCGAGTGTGAGATCTCGTTGATGTAGATGTGGGTGGTGATCAGCGCCGACAAGGCCGAGAGTATATTGGGCGACAAGGTATTTGGAGGTAACAACTACGATAGGGTGCGATTTGGAGATGAGAGCCAGTCCTGGAGACCTTTTATGGGACACTGTACTCACCCAGACAGGGTGGATCTGTGAACCAATTATAGCGACACGTCCATGGACCACTGGCAGCTGGTAATGCAGGCCGGTAGCGCTGAGTGTTCGCTTGCGTATATTGACCACCCGCACTTGCTCAGTCACCGGGGGACGTTCAGGAGGTCTTGAGTGGACGGCCTTTATATGTTTTTGTGGACCGGGGTTTGCGTCCGCCGTCAGTTTGCCGTCACTGCTCGAGTGTCTAGATAGCAAAAAGCAGTGTCGCCGTTTGAGTGACCATCCCACCCTTGCTACATCCGGAATGCTGTGCCACACGCCATGTGAGTTGTGTCACCACTGCCTAGCTGCTACGATAACTTCATCGATGCTCATCGCATTGTCCTCATTCCTTCGATTCAATGTTTCTAGTGGGACTACGTTCTAACGAGGCTGTGTCCGAGTCTGTATTCAGCGCCGTATCTCGAATTCGCCGATGAACATCTGCCATCGTCCGTGGTGTAAGTGTGTTCTCCTTCACAACCGGGATGTCCCTCAGCTGTGTTCGATGCGAAACTCATGGCGATATATCCGCACCGTCCCCTCATGCGCATGCGCTGGCAGGGATGTAGGTAGCTACCGAAGAGCATCGAAGGATGCATATTCCTCCGACCTCACTCACTACAGTTCCGCCGCTTCGAGCGTCCCCCCATGACCATGTCCCGCTGCAAAGAGGAATGTCGACCCATATTTTAGTTTCGAATGGATGACGTGACCGCTAGAGCAGTCAAGGCATCTTGGTCTATGCCAAATGCGACGCGTGTCACGGGTGGACTTCCTATCTCACTCGTCCCTGTGGCACGGAAGTGGAAGCAGGTGGACCCAATGACGTACTTCAATGTTCCACAACTGCAAAACCTGCATTATTGTCACTGCATCTGCATATATAAGTAAAATAAACTGCTACCAGTCAACCACCTCCAAAGTCCCCAGCAAAATGTCAGCGTCTTCCTCTTCCAGAAATAGTGCAATGGGAAACCCAGCAAGTTTGATGGTTAGTATCCCGTCTCCTCATGTGATTCACCCGATGATCTCCCACCAGGTACAGCTATTTCACTGTCTCTCCAGATTTGCGCGCACGGATCTACCGTCGGAGGACCGCGGTGCTGCCCCGCTGCGCAGCATTCCCTCTGACGGCAATCCCTCGCCCTTTGAGTAAGACACCTTCGAATTCTTAGTAGTCCGGACTAGGCGGCGTGATGGCTCACGTGCAACGGCAGAAATGTGCCTGATCACTGTTCCACGTTTGTGGGACATTCCCCCCGCGAATATCCCAGAGGAGACACTAAAGGTGCACTTCACCGTTCTATCCCGCTTCCCTTAGGCTGACCAGAAAATAGCAGCCCACTCGGAAGAAACAGGAACACAGTGACTTCGTCATAGTGCAGTCAGGCTCTGATGACCTCTCAATGACTTGGCACGATCCCCCCCTCGGTTGCCAGTGTGCTACCGCACAGCACGCGACTACACGACGCATGGTCGGAAGCCCAAGCGTCCTCGGGGCGCTGACGAAGATGAAGAATCTCCGAGGCCCCCAAAAGACGACACCCCGTTGCTTTCCGTCTTTTCAATAAGGACCTAATATTCCCTGCCTGGGTCCCTGGGCCCACCACGTGCCCGCTGATGAAAGCAACCCAACCACAGCAATGCTGTGTAGCCCTGGGACACAACGTCCTAGACGACACAGACCATGAAGACAAGCAAAATCGCCAACCTGCTGGCAGCCACCGGTTGTCGCTCACACCCATCCCAGACGGTATCGGCGGATGTTCATATTGGTTAACTCGCTCCCTCAAGAAACCGTGGACGTTACGCCACTTTTCTACTGCTCTGTCCCACACCCATCGACCAGAGGTGTCTGTACGTCCCCAAGAAGGACCACCCATCGGCTACGCGTCGTGCTTCGCGTCCGGACGCAGGTCGCATCCTAGCATCATCCGATGGAAATCTGGCTAAAGGGTCAGCTGCCCTCTTCGACAACGTTCCCCTGTGCACCACACATGTGCACCTGGCGTCTCTGTAAACGTCGCTATGCATGGTATATTTCGGAACCATTGCATTCCATGGACTCTATTGTGACAGCTGGCACTCGTATCTACAGTTTCAAAACTTAACTGCATCCTGACCTCATGTTCGAACTCGGGCTTCATACTGCAGAGCGACGGGAGAAAAGCATGACTTACGGTAGATCACCGCCTTGCGTTATTTTGTTACATCTGGCGCTGGTATCTATGTATATTTCAAAACCAACACCATCTCGACCCCATGTTCGAACTCGGGCTTCACACTGGAGAGCGACGGAAGAGGACCTGATTTACGGTAGATCGCCGGCTGGCGGTATGTGGCACTCGATTGCTCTCCCTTCCGTGGAGTTTTCGAAATGAGTCCACAATCGGTATTCTAAATGATATGCGACGCCTTGGAAAGATCAAAACGTGGTTTGCTGAATAACAATGTGTGGATGGACTATCGCGGCTAGTTTATCTAGTTACAGCGATATTGAACTCTACGTTGCGCTGCCGAAGATCTGGTATCGCCTGCAGATGCTAGGACCAATCTCGTCATATTGGGCCTTAGTGTGGCATGAGGTGTAGAACTCAGGCTGTAAAATCAAATGAGCAAAATATACAATAAAACAGGAGAAGGAGCCTCACCAAACTTGCAAGCAATGAGCCGCCGAACCAGACTGCGTAACTGGATATTGGATAACCGTTCAGTCTTGTTGCTCTCGAAAGCCGGACACTGCGCTCTTACCGTTGGCGCTTGTGCGCAATCACATCGACATCGACTCCAGAAGACTGGGTTGCAAAAGATAAGAATCACGGCGCAAATTTCCAGAACCAGCTTAGCCAAACCTTTTGGGTACTGCCACTAGAAAACACGCTAGCCTCAAGTCGGCGATCTACGAGTTGCTTGAGGTCACGTTTGAGGCGCTGACCGAAGTGTTGGAACATTGTTGAGCCTCCCGACAATACGATGTTCTGTTGATAAAGTTTCAGGGCTGTTTCAGGGCTAGGCTTTACAGTCGAACATGGGACACGCACCTTATATAGACCACGGCGAACATCAATGGGAGATGCCTGGATGACATCATCGACGATCTCAGGCAGAGGCGTCAGGAAATCGGAAGAGTAAATTTCAGGATTGAAGAATATTTCGGGAGCAAGGAAACGCTCATATCCGACATCAATGGAATATTTCTACAAGGACAAATTAATCAGAATGGAGTGGTGCGTTGATCGGGTGGACTTGCCCTTCCAGTGACGCTATCTTCGCCGTCATACCTTTCGAAGTACTTGTACGGCTCGACATCATACTTCCTGAACTCCTTTACGATGTCTTGACAAATGTAGCTGTAGTCTTCTTTCACCTTTGATGCAACCTTTAGGTGGTCTTCGCGAGGCACGTCAGCCAGTTCGCCACGTTCTCTCAGAAGGTTGAGCACGAATTGGGAGATGTCGCGGCCGGCAATGGGGATATGCTTGATGGCACTTCCGATGACATAGCCTTCTGCACAAGGGATCACGTGGGTAACACCGTCACCCGAGTCAATAACTGTGCCCGTAAGTGTTCTATCGGTGACTCTGTTGGATGACCACGATGCAGCGAGAGCCAGAACCGCTTGGACAGCGATGTAGAGGCCTTTGATATTGAAAGACTCGAAGAATATTTCAGCCGTTTGCTCTCTGTTTTCTGGGGGGTTAAGAGGAGGCTCAGTCTAGATTACAAAAACTCAGTTTCGCATCTGTACGAGCACTGCAGACTACTGACCAATAGGAAGTAATGATCTTCAGGCTCCGCCCGCAGGTACTTGAAGATCGTCTGCTCCCAGTAGCGTTCCATGTGGTCCCAGTTGTCAATCATACCGTGGCGGATCGGATAATGCACGCCATAACCTGGGGTCTTCGCGTTCGCTAGGGCTTCGTCTCCGATGAAGAAATCCAGGTCCTCCACGCCGCGTTTCGACGCAAGGTGGCCAGGTCTTGCTGGGATCGGAGGTCCTCCCCGCGTTGGTTGTGAGGCAGGACCGCGTGTAGCAATTGCCGTTGGAAATACGCTTTAATGGTTGGCTTAGTGGACTGGATCGAGCCGCAGCAGCCTGAATCGCTGGACTCACAATGACGGATCGGAGTTGCCTGCGAAACTGGGAAAGCTTCAGCATCGTCAATCAGTTTGCATTGGTGGTGAGGCATACCCTATTTTAGAGTAACCCGTCCCATTGTCGCAAATGATGGGTGCAAGAACCGACATCTTTGACGTGTTGTGTTATCAATCTCTGGATTCAGACTGTTTCAAGTTAGTTACTGCGAGTGACTGTATGGCGTTGTATGGCAAAGGCTCTAGATCTTAATATAACCAAACAAACGCCTCTCCCAACACGACCACTGGGCCACTGTTAAATTAACGTCATGTAGCCTATTATCTCTAGCATCCGGGAGTTCGCTACCAGATTATTCATAAATCACCTCTTTTACTCTGGCAGCTTGTTTTTGGTCTCTGCAATCTAATTGATTTCCTTAATGTGAGATAACTCAAGCTTAGGTATCACGGAGTTCGCAGTCTTGTGGGAGAGATCGCCCAAGTTTTGGAAGTAAAGGACTGGATCTGTCATTCGTGACCTACGCAATCAAGGAGAAAGAGCCTGAGGGGATGTTGGAATTGACAGCTTTTTTTTTAAATTTTATATAAAATTTGCTTCCGCCATCGTCACTTCAACCAGCTCCACTAACGCATATGTCACCAATCAACATTCTCTTGACCGGATCAACTGGTGCGTGCATCAGAGATACGCAAATCAGCTCAGATGAATTCACAGATATTTTCATCCCAGGATATATCGGTGGCTCTGTCTTCTCGGCTCTCCTACGCCACCCAAGATTGGAGGAATTCCATATAACCGCTCTCGTCCGCTCCACTGAGAAAGCTGCTCGTCTTAGCGGCCTCCCCGCGACACCTGTAGTTGGCTCATATGACGACACCGACCTGCTCACGAACCTCGCGTCTCAGTCTGATGTTGTAATTGCTTGTGTATGTACGCTGGGTGTCTGGCCTTCTCGGGTTTCAGCTCAATCAGATGATCGACAGGCGGATTCTGACGATTTTCCTGCTGCTGAGGCTATTCTCGCTGGACTGAAGAAGCGCCATCGGGAAACCCTGACGACCCCTATTCTGATCCACACGGTACGTTTGCTTCACTTCATGATGTTCCCTGCCACTTGAGCTGTTAATTACTCTGCATACAGTCTGGAATAGGTGCGTTCTACGGTCTGTTTTGCTTTTGGCCGTGCTGAAGGGTATTGGTACCGTAGGCGCGCTCATTGACAACGCGCAAGGCAACTACGCCTCAGCCGAGATTTATTCAGACCTTGATATCCACAAGCTCGAGTCCCTCCCAGAAACTCAACCCCATCGAGACGTTGACCTCACGATAGCTGACGCAGGCGATGAAGGTAGGCCTCATACCTATTGAGGTACACATCAGAAATCATGATCATCCAGGGTATGTGAAGACGTGCATCGTTCTACCCGGCCTAGTCTACGGTATCGCAAAGACACGTCTTGTTTCCCTCGGAGTCCAGAACCCGCGCTCCCAGCAGATTCCGACCATCATCGAGACAGGTCTCGATCGGCGTCAAGGCGGCATTATCGGCAAAGGCTTGAACATCTGGTCACATGTCCACATCGAAGATCTCGTGGGTTTGTACATGCACATCTTCGATGCTGCGATAGGCTACGGCCGTCTCTACAGTGGACGCCTCGGTTTTTACTTTGGCGAAAACGGTGAATGCGCATTTGGGGAGATCTTTAGAGTAGTGGCAAGGGAACTCCATGCCAGAGGGTGCGGGGATATCAAGCCGACAGTCTTCACGCAGAAGGAGATGGAGAAATACTTTGTAAGTCTCAGCCTGTCGCATCTAGATTGAAGCCTGAAGGTAACATGCTCACCGGGAATTAGACTCCCATGATGGGCGCCAATGCTCGTGCCAGGGGAGAACGTGCGAGGTCCATTGGATGGAGGCCCAAACATGGTACACAGGACCTGCTAGATAGCATAAGGGACGAGGTAGCGACGTCGATGGGCACCCAGGAAAGGAAGAAGTATCGATCCTGACTGTTTCTACTGGTCCAACAAATTAGGTATAACTCGATTCCTCTGTTACATGTACTTGAAACTTGAAAACTTGTACTTGTATGGGGACGATGAAGACCTTCATGTAAATATAGATCATTTAAGTGATAAGATAAAGATGTACAGTATGTTCCTTCGGCTCCCGGTAACCAATACGTGAGGTGGCAGTGGTGTTGTGAACATCATCCATCTTTGAGGCTTCTACCATCTGTAGTACACCTTTCTCTGTATATTTTCTCTCTTTCGTCCCCATCCTCGCATACCACTCTTTTTAATCACGCTCTTTCATACTCACGACAAATTGCCGTGAAAGCAACTTTTACAAGCCCAGCTTACCACCACCACATCAAGTTTGAACTTATGGCGCCTAGCATCTTTCCCCGCCAATCCACCAATTCCCTACCAGATCTCACCACGAATATTTCCCTCTATGTTGTAGGCTTCGCCATCGCAGGCATTGTTATCTTTGCTATACTTTCATGGCTGTTCATCCGTTGTTATCGACGGTCGATGAGCACAAAACGAAGCGAGAAACGAGGCGGAGCTTTCCTCCACGTCAGAGGTGTAGTCCCGATGATGGCAGAAACCCATATCAACCGTATCAATCCGACATCCACAAGGTATGTAGCCGAATGTTCTACTCTATGTTTTGTACTCATAAATATTGCTTGACATTGCCTTATTTTTTTCTCAGTGCACCAGAGTTCTTCAGCCGGGATAGATTGACCTCATCCATCATTATGCCGGAGAAAACGCTCTCCCACAAGCCTCTTTCTCCTGGCTCGTCCGGAAAGGCGCCCATCGCATCTCAACTTGATGCTTCCCCTGCTTCACCCCCATCCCCATCCCCATCCCCACCTTCAACCCAGCCTGCATCCTCACCCGCATCTATTCGCTCATATCAACGTCCAAACGCTCCCCCCGGTTCCCCCCGCAAACGTGTCATGTCCATCCTTAATCCTGCCCATCCCCGATACAGCCAGTCATCCAGCATTTCTTGGGACTCGCATATTCGCTTCCCTCCCGGGCTCCATACTCGCGAATCCTCTCGCAGTTCCACATCTTCCTCACAGGCAAGACCTGTGCGTCAGCTTTTCGAACCTGTCATGCCGGACGAGCTGTCCCTTGTCCGCATCGGCGAGTACCTTGCGGTGATCCAGTCGTTCGATGACGGGTGGTGCATCGTTGCTCGAGACACGTCGTGTTCGTCTCGTTCTTCAATTTTAAGCTCTTCGCGACTTTCTATCCGCAACAAGAGCAGTGGCGACAACATCGAGCTGGGCCTGGTACCCGCGTGGGTGTTTGTCAAGCCGATGAAAGGTCTTACCGTAGAGCGCCCTGTGCGAAGCGCGAGCGTGAACGCACTCCAGGCCGGACAAGATGGCGAGCCATCTAGAGCCGGCGTGATTTCTTGGTCGAACTTCGCGTAACGTGCGAGTTCATTTTCATTTATGCTTTATTTATTGCTCTGGTAATTGCTATCCTTCGGTTTTCTTTGCTTGCTGAATTGTTGTGCTATGGTGACAACTTGCCACGCGAGTTCGTTTTACCGGATCTATATCTGAGGGCGATTTAAGCGCTGTAGTGCAGAGTTCGAGTTGTATACCCCTGTTACCATGATATATTCATGAGTGCTTCCTTACGATCAGTGCTGGCGCCATAACATCTGGCCATGTTGATACCATTGAAATATATGAGACTACGTCGTCAACGTGGTGCTCAGGAACATATGATATCTGCTGTGCTGGTCTGTCTAGATGAGGGAAAACGAGGAAGTCGGAGAAGGAGATGCCATATAGTAGAGACGCGAAGAGGAAATGAAGCTTGGACAGACATAATACTCTTATGTAGAGAATCACCACTCGTAAGGCTGCACACTTCTAATACATCTAGGCTGCGGCTTAAGCAATTCATCCGGTAGACGCTCCCCATCATCCAAATGCTCCATATGTTTCGTAGCCATACTTGCCATACCCAGAGCTCCATGATCTTCGTGAATTGTGGACATCCAGTCTTCTGGCGACCCCGAGTCCCAGGGGAAGCCAATCGGCCAAGTAGGCAGGTAACACATCTCCTATTCACCATCCATGAGCCATTGTAGTTCCAGGTGTGTGACATGGCCGACGTACCTCTGGGCCACATGCAGGCTTGCACTTTACCCAAACGTTCCAATCGAGCCACGCCATCAGACGGGTTACATCCTCGCTCCAAGCATCCATCAGCTTGGTCACCTCTCCTACGTCAGGAAACTCCTGCGTGTTCAACATCGAGTCAAGGCCTGCATGGACTCCTGAAGCCCACATGTTTGTTACGACCCGACAAATCTCGCGACTTGTCCCCCGTATCGCCTCAAGGATCAGTTGTTCCGAAGGAGTCATAGAAGGCGAATCAGATTGTATGGGAGACGTGTGTGTCGTTGCACAGAGCTTGAAGATCGGAACTGCCCAGTCAACTTCCGTTTCGGCTGACGGGTGTGGTGGTGACGCTGTGCGAAGGATGTAAGGTGTCAACATGATCCTGAGCTGGACTTGGATCTTCCTCGCGAGATCGAGAATCGTTTTTGAGTCGGTTGCCTGTGAGCTTAAAAGGTATTGCATCAGCTCAAGTCGGTCGGCGTAGCGGTCGACGATGACCCGAATGAGCGCCCTCCAATCAATCCCGCTGGAATTCACCCTCTGGTCTGGTCAACGCCTCCGCTAACCTTGCCCTTGCAGCTAATGTATCTTCGCTAGATATATTTTGCACACGGTGGTCCCATCTTTCTTGACCTGCTCGAATGGGTACCAAGGAGGGTGCAAGTTTGGTATCGTAGAACGAGACTAATCCAGCGAGGTCTAACTGAACCCGCAACTCCCCTGGAAAGTGATTGTGCCAAGAACCAGCGCGTGTGGCTTCAAAGGCAAGTGGTGCTACCAGATCGATTCAATCCCTAGTACAAAGCACGAGATCCAAAGTGCAAAGACTCACAGGTTAATGAGTAACCAGGGAGGAGCGGAGCACTTATGACACCAGAATTGACAAGGTTCACGAAAGAAATCACTTCAACACCAGCGGTAAAATCACACAGCATGACCTCGCTAGAAGATGGTAAGATGTCTGCTGATGTGGAAGAAGGTTTAAGCTCACAAGTCCATTTCCATCCTGCAAAGCGATGTACTCAACATGGAGAGTACGTCAGAGATAGCCAAGAATTACCTCACGAAGGCATCTACACCCAAACTCTCGCCCCACTCACAGAGGACGTTGAGCCTCTGTTTTTCCCTGACTGTCCAGTGGGGTGCTGTAATAACCGACGTGATAACATCTTGCGTGTCCATTGTTCCCCACTCTGTCTTCGCCGCACTGGTGCCATCAAAATAGACCACTTTGAGTGGTCGGGTCGTCACAAGTGTGAGATGCCAACATCCCTTTTCAAAATCAAACCCGCAGAAACAGGTAGAGTGTTCAGGATCGACGGAGGTCCATTCGGGACCCGGCGGTAATTCTTTGCGAGTCGCCCCGTGATAGAGAAGCGTTCCCTTCGGAATAGTGCCTGGTACGATTGTGTGTCCTGAAAACCTGGGCATTGAGGGGACAGCGAACTGAAAGAAGCGCGTGCATTGCGTTTGCTTACCATTCCTCAGACGGGTGTTGGGCCAGTGTTGAAGCAACGAGTTCACAGTTTCGAACGCAAGATGATCGGTGGCATTGGGGTTGGGAAGTTCATTTAGACTCCAGTTCGCGAGGCCATCAGCGACAGACGCTGGCTGCCGGTCGGGCTGACTAAACGGCAGTGGTACTTGGGCAGCTCCAGTGACTCGAATCTGGTGGGCTAGAAATGGGGCCGCAACACAGCACCAAAAGGATGCCACCATCATGCTGCCAGACTAAGCAATGGTGGGTCGAGTTCAGGGAGACCATGCTTCAGCGGTCAAACGGTCAACGGCACTGGTCGACACCGGAATGGCCACTAATCGCTTGCAAAGCCAACTTAGCCAAAGGGGGACTACTAAGAGATTAGCGTTACAATGCTACTATCTACTAGTAATCTGTAATCAAAGTGTACTCTGTGGTAGTGTCAAATTCAGACGCACTGCCGCAATACAGCAGTACTACTGATGCTGTCCAATTGTTTCTAGAGACTCCCTAGTAGGTACCTAAGAAGCCATGCCAAGTGTCTGATCTACAAAAAATTAATATTGAGGTGTTGTATAACATGGGGCGCACGGAAATTGCTGGCACAAGTGCCGGTCCAGTGTTCTCCAAAGATGTAGTATGAAACTGTACAACTTGAACATTCGGTATTCTGTGTCAGTATGGTGACCCCACATAGTAACGACGGGTTATGTATGTAACGCTCTGCTAAACGTTGTACAACACATGACGGATAGACTTTAGATACAGTTGTGAGTTTCTGTGTCAAACCTTTGCTTTGCCAGCTTCGCATCATCAGAACTCGTAAGGCTGGAAACGCCTAATACATCTAGGCTGCGGCTTGAGCCATTCATTAGGTATAGCCCCCCCATCGTGCCAATCCTCCACCTGTTCCGCAGCGAGGTTTTCTATATCCAGTCCGTGAACAGTGGACATCATTCCACAAGTCGAGTCAGGGTTCCCAGCTTCACGCCACCTAAAACGAAGCGGTAGCCAGGGAAAGCCAACCGGCCAAGTTGGCAAATAACACATCTCCTATTAGCCAGTCGTGAGCTCCAGCCACTACATGTTCCGGTGCGACCTGCCTGACGTACCTCTGGACCACACGCAGGCTTGCATTTCACCCATACACTCCAGTCGAGCCAAGCCATCAAATCGGTTTACATCGTTGCTCCAAGAATTCATCAGGTTGATCACCTCTCCTACCTCCGGAAGGTCTTTCGTGCTCAAATGCGGGTCAAGCCCTGCATGAACTCCTGCCAGCCCACACGTTCTGTTACGACCCGACAAATCTCGCGACTTGTCCCCCGTATGGCCTGGAGGATCAGTTGCTCCGAAGGAGTCATAGAAGGCGAATCAGATTGTATGAAAGACGTGTGTGTCGTTGCACAGAGCTTGAAGATCGGAACTGCCCAGTCAAATCCATTCCGGTTGACGGGTGTGGTGGTGAGGCTGTGCGAAGGATGTAAGGCGTCAACATGATTCTGAGCTGCACTTGGGTCTTCCTCGCGAGATCGAGAATTGTTTCTGAATCGGTGGCCTGTGAGCTTAGGAGATATTGCATCAGCTCAAGTCGGTCGGCGTAACGGTCGACAATGACCCGAATGAGCGTCCTCCAATCAATCCCGCTGGAGTGGCCCTCGGGTCTGGTCAGCGCCTCCGCTAGCCTTGACTTTGCGGCTAACATATCTTCGCTAGATATATTTTGCACACGATGGTCCCATCTCTCTTGACCTGCTCGAATGGGCACCAAGGAGGGTGCAAGTTTGGTATCGTAGAACGAGACTAATCCAGCGATGATCTAACTGGACCCGCAACTCCCCTGGAAAGTGATTATGCCAAGAAGCGGCGTTCATGAATTCAAAGACAACGGGCGCTGCCAAGTCAATTCAAACTATAGCGCAAACACGAGATCCAACATATAAAGACTCACACGTTAATTTGCAACCAGGAAAGGAGTTGTGGATCTCGAGGAAGGACGACACTAACAATGTTCAAGAAAGAAACCACTTCAACACCAGCGGTAAAATCACACAGCATGACCTCACTGATGATCATAAGACGCTGCCGAAGTGGAAGAAAGCATCGCTCACAAGTCCATTTCCATCCTGCAGAGTGATGTATTCAATGCAAAGAAAACGCCGCAGGTGCCAATAATTACCTCACGAAACCATCCACACCGAGACCCTTTCCCCATTTACAGAGATCCTCAATCCGTTGTTCCTCGTGGTATATCCAGCTGGGTGGCGACATACCCCAAGCTATAAGGTCTACCGTGTCCATAGAACCCCACTGCGTCTTCGCCGCACTGCTGCCATCAAAGTAGACCACTTTGAGTGGTCGAGTCGTCGCAAGTGTAAGATGCCAACATCCTTTAGTTTCGTCCTCACAGAAGGCGATTGCGTGTTCAGGATCGGTAGCGGTCCACTCGGGACCTGGCGGTAACTCGTTGCGAGTGGCGCCATGATAGAGAAGTGTTCCCTCGGGAATGGTTCCTGGTACGATTGTATGACCTGGAAACGTATGCATGAGGGGACAGCGAACTCGAAGAAGTGCGTACATTGCTTACCATTCCTCAAGCGGGTATTTGGCCAGTGTTGAAGCAGCGAGTTCACAGTTTCGAACACAAGATGATCGGTGGCGTTGGGGTTGGGAGGTTCATCCAGGCTCCAGCTCGCGAGGCCATCCTTATCACCAAAAGAAGTTGCTTGCCAATCGGAGTGACTAAAGCGCAGTGGTACTTGGGCAGCTCGTATCACATGAACGTGCTGGACTAGAAATACCGCAGCGCAGCACCAAACTTTGGCTGCTCTCAGCATGATGGGCACCTGATGACCACCGTGGTGATACTAGTGGTGGTTCGTTCGAGCCTGCAGTCTGCAGTGGCAGAAGTTGAACATGCTTCCAGAACCTAATCACTGCTGGCATTTATGATAGGGTAACCACATAAGTAGAAGCTTGGAGTTATTATAAAAGTACAGCCTAGTAGTAGTATACTTCCGAAGTACTTCCGTCAGCATCTGTCCAGGCAATCGAGGGTGGGAAATAACGTGTTTGTTCTATCATATTTTACAGCTGAGTCGTTTGTGGCTGGTAGCATGAACATGCATCCATGCCACGCCTCTACAAAACCAGCGTCACTCTCTTCCATCATCTACTAGTAGCTCATCCACACTGTCTTGCCAGAGACCGCCTCCGTTTTGGCTTCCCTCAAACACAGCAGCGTGCATTGTAACTTCAGCCCATGCTGCTTTGAGGGAAGCCAAACAACAACACCCCATCTATCTCGGAAGACCAGTCAAACTCCATCCTCCACGTCTACTGCGGCATTCACGACGTACTTGGACACTAACGGAGCCCGATCGCTGGTACCCAGCGTCCTCCTAGCTTCCTTGTCCAGCTGCACGAGCACATACTCTGGTTTCGTCCCCCCTCGAGCCATGCATCTGCATTACGGAGACACCCGTGGAAAATCAATCATGACGGCTAATGCCCATTATTCTAGCATCTAGATGGCGCTTCCCAACTCGTTCCCCATCCTCAAGGCGTGTCAGACGTGGCCCTTTTGAAGTTCATACCGGACAAGATGGCGAGCCGGCGTGGTCTCTTCGTCGAACTCCGTGTAACGTGTGAGTTCACTTTCACTTTATGCTTTCACTTATTGTTTTTGTTACTTGTTAACCTTCGGTTTTGCTTGCTTGGTGAATGTTGTGCTATCGTGACAACTTACCACTCGAGTTCGTTGTACTGGACCTATATCTGACGACGATTGTGCGATGCAGTGCACAATTCGAGTTGTATGCCCCTGACACCATGATGTAT
This sequence comes from Melanogaster broomeanus, assembly GCA_014904935.1. Lineage (NCBI taxonomy): Eukaryota > Fungi > Basidiomycota > Agaricomycetes > Boletales > Melanogastraceae > Melanogaster > Melanogaster broomeanus. Next base: position 66,503 of record MU123746.1, on the reverse strand, counting down.
TCTTGCACGCTTCCTTATGACTGATGCTGGAGCGATGATATCAGGCCATGTTGATATATCATTGAAATATAAGAGACTCTCCGTCAACGTGGTACTCAGGAAACATATGATCTCCATTGTGTTGGTCGGTCGAGATAAGGGAAAATAAGGAGACTGGATAAGGAGATGCCATATGACAGGGACACGAAGAAGAAATGAAGCTTGAACAGACATGACACACTGTGTAGGAAGTCACCACTCGTAAGGCTGGACACGTCCAATACACCTAGGCTGCGGCTTGAGCACTTCATCCGGTAGGCGCTCCCCATCGTCGTCGTCGTCCAAATCCTCCACGTGTCCCGTAGCTATTCTTTCTATACCCAGAGCTCCGAAATGTTCGTGAATTGCGGACATCCAATCATCCGGCAACCCTATATCCCAGTTGAAGCCAACCGGCCAAGTAGGCAGGTAACACATCTCCTATTGGCCATCCATGAGCCAATGTAGTTTTAAGTGTGTGGCCTGCCTGACGTACCTCGGGGCCACATCCAGGCTTGCACTTTACCCAAACGTTCCAATCGAGCCACGCCATCAGACGGTTGACATCGTCGCTCCAAGCATCCATCAGCTTAGTCACGTCTCCTACGTCAGGAAACTCCTGCGTGTTCAACATCGAGTCAAGGCCTGCATGGACTCCTGAAGTCCACATGTTTGTTACGACCCGACAAATCTCGCGACTTGTCCCCCGTATCGCCTCAAGGATCAGTTGCTCCGAAGGAGTCATAGAAGGCGAATCAGATTGTATGGGAGACGTGTGTGTCGTTGCACAGAGCTTGAAGATCGGAACTGCCCAGTCAACTTCTGTTCCGGTCGACGGGTGTGGTGGTGACGCTGTGCGAAGGATGTAAGGCGTCAACATGATCCTGAGCTGCACTTGGATCTTCCTCGCGAGATCGAGAATCGTTTCTGAGTCGGTTGCCTGTGAGCTTAGGAGATATTGCAGCAGCTCAAGTCGGTCGGCATAACGGTCGACGATGACCCGAATGAGCGCCCTCCAATCAATCCCGCTGGAGTCGCCCTCGGGTCTGGTCAACGCCTCCGCCAGCCTTGCCCTTGCGCCTAATACATCTTCGCTAGATATATTTCGCACACGGTGGTCCCATCTGTCTTGACCTGCTCGAATGGGTACCAAGGAGGGTGCAAGTTTGGTATCGTAGAACGAGACCAATCCAGCGAGGTCTAAGTGGACCCGCAACTCCCCTGGAAAGTGATTGTGCCAAGAACCAGCGTGCACGGCTTCAAAGGAAGTTAGTGCTGCCAGGTCGGTTCAATCTTTAGTGCAAATCACGAGATTCAACGTACAAGGACTCACAGGCTACTAAGCAATCAGGGACGACACCGGTATTGGGACTGGCAGCAAGGTTCACGAAAGAAACCACTTCAACACCAGCGGTAAAATCACACAGCACGACCTCACTAGATGATCGTAAGATGTCTGCCGCTATGGAAGAAAGTTTGACTCACAAATCCATTTCCATCCTGCAAGGCGATGCATTCAATACGAAGAACACGTCGGAGATAGTTAAGAATTACCTCACGAAGCCATCCACACCGAAACCCTCGCCCCACTCACAGAGGACCTTGAGCCTCTGTTGTTCCCTGACTATCCAGTGGGGTCCTGTAATAACCGATGTGATGACATCTTGCGTGTCAATTACTCCCCGCACTGCCTTCGCCGCACTGGTGCCATCAAAATAGACCACTTTGAGTGGTCGGGTCGTCGCAAGTGTGAGATGCCAACATCTCTTTTCAAACTCAAACCCGCAGAAGCAGGTAGAGTGTTCAGGATCGACTGCGGTCCATTCGGGACCTGGCGGCAACTCGTTGCTAGACCTCCCATGATAGAGAAGTGTTCCCTCGGGAATAATCCCTGGTACGATTATATGACCTAAAAACGCATGCATAAGGGGACAGCGAACTTGAAGAATTGCATCCATTGCTTACCGTTCCTCAGACGGGTATTGGGCCAGTGTTGGAGCAACGAGTTCACAGTTTCGAACACAAGATGATCGGTGGCGTTCGGGTTGGGAGGTTCATCCAGGCTCCAGTTCGCGAGGCTGTCCTTATCACCAAAAGAAGTTGATTGCCAGTCGGAGTGACTAGAGCGCAGTGGCACTTGGGCAGCTCGTATCGCATGAATGTGCTGGGCTAGAAATACCGCAACGCAGCACCCAAAGGCTGCTCTCAGCATGATGGGCATTTGATGACCACCGTGCTGATACTAGTGGTGGTTGGTTCAAGTCTGTGGTCTGGGAGAAACATGCTTCCAGAATCTACTGTCGGCGTTTACGTCTGTGAGATCATGATCGTAACCATGTGAGTAGAAGATACATGGAAGGCCGGGCGGTCGCGGTCACTTCCTGCTTCGATTTGTGCTGTGCCCGACTGTCCGGCTTTCCGTAAAGATTGGAGTTAGAGTTACTGGAAACAGCGCACCAGTGTCCCAATAGTATCACGCAAAGTGATTGCAAAGCAAAGTACCTGCTCACCCTCTCTATATTCATCATATCATGATCACATCGCATAAGGCTCGACACGTCTAATGCACCTAGGCTGCGGCTTAAGCCATTCATCTGGCGGAGGCTCCACATAACTCTCATCCCCGAGCTGCCCCGCAGCTAGGCCTTCTACAGACAAAGCCCTAAAGTCTTCGCGAACACTGAACATTGTTCCAGAACTTGAGTCAGGGTGATCAGTTTTGCGGGCCCAGGGCAACCAGGGGAAGTCAAATGGCCAAGTAGGCAAGTAACAAATCTCCTGTTATCCACCGGTGAGTACCTGCGTTTCTAAAGGGCGACTTGCCTGACGTACCGCTGGACCACACGCAGGCCTGCACTTCACCCATACGCTCCAGTCGAGCCACGCCATAAGACGGTTTACGTCCTCGCTCCAAGCATCCATCAGATTGGTTACTTCTCTTACGTCAGGGAGCTCCTGCGTGTTCAGCATCGAGTCAAGGCCTGCATGGACTCCTGAAGCCCACATGCTTGTTACGACGCGACAGATCTCGCGGCTGGTCTCTTGTATGGCTTGAAGAATTAGCTGCTCCGAAGGAGTCATGGAAGGCGAATCGGATTGTATAGAAGACGCGTGTGTCGTCGCACAGAGCTTAAAGATCGGAACTGCCCAGTCATGATTCGTTCCGTGTAGCGGTGTGGCAGTGCGGAGGATGTAAGGAGTCAACATGACCCTCAGCTGGACTTGCGCCTTCCTCGCGAGATCGAGAATCGTTTCTGAATCGATGGCCTGTGAGCTTAGGAGATATTGGATCAGCTCAAGTCGGTCGGCGTAACGGTCGACGATAACCCGAATGAGCGCCCTCCAATCAATCCCGCTGGAACGGCCGTCGGGCCTGGTCAACGCCTCCGCTAACCTTGCTCTTGCGGCTAATATATCTTCGCTAGATATATTTTGCAAACGATGGTCCCATCTCTCTTGGCCTGCTCGGATGGGCACCAAGGAGGGTACGAGTTTGGTGTCGTAGAACGAAACCAATCCAGCGAGGTCCAAGTGGATCCGCGAATCCCCTGGAAAACGATTGTGCCAAGAACCAGAGTGGATGGTTTCAAAGGGCAGTGGTGCTGCCAAGTCAATTCAATCTTTGGTGCCAGCACGAGATCCAGTGTTTAAAGACTTACAGTCTAATGGGATACCGGGGAGGAGTTGACGATTTGGAGGATGAACGATAGTACCGACGTCCAAAAAAGAAACCACGCTAACGCCGGAGGTAAAATCACACAGCAAGACCTCACTACATGATCGTAAGATGTCAGCGGAAATGGGTGACAGCATCGCTCACAAATCCATTTCCATCCTGCAGAGTGGTGCATTAGATGCAAAGTAGACGTCCCATACAGCCAAATTACCTTATGAAGGCGTCCACACCGAAATCCTTGCCCCAATCACAGAGATCTGCAATCCGCTGCCATTCCTTGTATTCCCAGCCGGGTCGTAACATACCCCAAGCGATAAGATCTTGCGTGTCCATTGATCCCCACTTAGTCTTCGCTGCGCCGCTGCCATCAAAATAGACCACTTTAAGTGGTCGAGTTGTTGCAAGTGTGAGATGCCAGCCTTCAGTTCCCATAGTGCAGAAGATGATAGAGTGTTCAGGATCGACGGCGGCCCATTCGGGACCTGAAGGCAACTCGTTGCGATCCGTCCCATGATAGAGAAGCGTTCCTTCGGGAATAGTCCCTGGTACGATTGTATGACCTGGAAACCTGTGCATGAGGGGACAGCGAGTTGGAAGAAGCGCGTGCGTTGCATACCATTCCTCAGACGGGTATTGGGCCACTGTTGAACCAGCGAGTTCACAGTTTCGAACACAAGATGGCCGGTAGCGTTGGGATTGGCAGGTTCATCCAGGCTCCACCCCGCGACTCGGAGGTCGTCATCAGCGACAGACGCCAGCTGCGAGCTAGAATGACTCGAGTGCAGTGGTACTTGGGCAGCTCGGACGACTGGAACGTGTTTGATTAGAAATGCGGCCACCCAACACACAGAGGCTGCTCGCAATGTTAACATGATGCACCACCAAGCTGAGATTAGTGGTGGTTCAAGTCTACGTTCTGCAAGAATTGGGAATCATTAATAACCTCGGGCTCGCAACGCGCGTATACAGCGCTGTAGCGCCAACATTGGAGTGAGGCAGTCATGGGTTATTACTGTATGATTCCGATCCTCTCGAAGCGAGCCAGTCAGAACAACATTCGGTTACTTACGTTACACCCGAATATAAAAGAGACTCGAAACAGACCGCTTTTCCTCCACGTTCCTCTCAGGATGTTGTTTACTTAGAGAAGAGATTCGAGTCCAGCGAACGTGCAAACCTGGTCATCCCACGCGTTCACACTGGTGACCATCCTCCTCAAACAGTGTTGGACGAGGTCCAGAAGCCTTTCCGTGCGCCGCAAAACATTTTTTTTTCCTTGTTGATGAATCGAGGGTGATGCAATCAGCGACAACGATGGTCGTTTCTGAGCACAGTTCAACAGAGGGTGTTAAAGGCAATACCATACTGTTTTCGGCAAGTCGTCTCTGGAAAGATATGTGTGTCCCGCTCCACGGACCAAAAGCGATCAACATCAAACGTTAAACATTTGGGGGTGCGCAGTGCCACCAAACCAAAGTAGATATTCCCACGTATAGTACCTTGTGTCGGAAATCTCTAAACCCCCTTGCAAGGCTGCCAAATTGGGACAGTCTTCCGGCCCATTGCAACCGAGTCGGCAGCATATTCCAAATCAGGGGGAAGGGAGGGGCTGTGATGCCAATAAAGACATTTGAGTTCCAAGCCGATCGGCCGCTTACAAGTGATCTGGAACGTTACAATCACCTTCCAAGGGTCCACCGGAGTCTTCCGAGCCATTCCAAGTCAGCCACAACACTATAACCGTAACTGTAGTAGCACTAGGCTACTAATATAGGTGTACTTAGTGTAGCATAGGTTTCCTAATGGTGTGGACTTGAACGTTCAAAATTTTATTTTCGTGTCACGTGATTTCTAAATCCATGGCACCTCAACTTTTCTTTTCCTCGCTCGCTCTCACTCTTGCGCTTTCCACATCCAACTTGTTCTGGAGTGTGCCTGTTGTTGCAGGTCCCTCGTGCTCTCGCCCTAAATATGTGTTTTCGGCCTATGGCCCTCCTCGTTTTGGGCCACACCCGCTTGTTTTTATCCCTACCTGCTCATCTGTGGTCTCACCCGCTCGTTTACGGCCCCGTCCACTCATTTTTGGCCTTGCTTGCCAGTTCCCCCCGTGCATTTTCAGTGCTGCATGTGTATTTTCAGCCCCACCTATACGTCTTTAGTCCACCCGTGTGTTTTCAGTCCTGCCCGCCCCACCTACCCTGTTTTCGATCCCATCTATGCGTTTTTAGCCCCACTGGTGCGTATTTTTTCCCCCTCATGCGTTTTCAGTCCCACCCGTGCGTTTTCAGTGCGGTCTGTGCATTTTCAGCTCGACCCACCCCTCCTGCCTGTTTGCGACCATGCCAGTGTGTTTTCGGTCCCACCCGTAAGTTTTCAGTCACCCTCGTGCATTTCCAGCCCCACCCACCCTGCTGGGCTGTTTTTGACCCCCTGCTGATGCGTTTTTAGCCCCACCGGTACATTTTAGTCCCACCCGGTGTTGTCAGCGCCACCGGTGGATTTTCACTCCTACCCGTACGTTTTTAGTCCCCCCCATGCGTTTATAGTCCTCCCTCATGCGTTTATAGTCCCCCCCCGTGCGTTTATAGTCCCTCCCGTGCGTTTATAGTCCCCCCCCGGTGCGTTTATAGTCCCCCCCGTGCGTTTTCAATCCCATCCGTACATTTTCGGTCCCACCGCAACTTGTCAGGTGCGACTATTGGCTTTAATGTAAATGTTGATTAGATATCACCATTATCACATCTTGTATATCTCATTTGAATTCATTTGTTCTGCTCCGGTTCAAAGGATTAATTGTTAGTGTTGGGACAGCCTGGGGGTGCTGTGGGATGAAGATTTCAACTTCGCAACCACCTTGAAAGGCATTGGAACCCCACATTCGGGGGTTTGGCTGCCATCTTGGCACCCACATTGGGACCACGTTGGGACTGTCTTGGAACGGTTAGCCTGGACCTGCCAACTGCCTTGGGCCAATTTCGGGTTCCCTTGCAACCGAGTCGTAATGCCGCCGGCATCTTGAGACCTTTCAAGACCTTTTAAGTAATGGCAACCCATATAGAAATTTCCGACATGATTGGTAGTACCGACCCAGTGACACAGAGGATATGTGCAGAGTGCGACTGTGAATACTCAGCAAACGTTTTGCATTCAGCATTTCATGATTTGTAAAGAATATGATATGAGGGAAATGGTGGTAAACTCCTGAATTCCTTAAGATATGTACAGTAATTATAATAATTCGACTGAGGACGATGTGACATGCCCACGAAGTAGGAACAAGCATTCTACATATGTGCTCTCTGCAGTTATCATAATCATGATTACAACGCGTAAGGCTCGACACGTCTAATACACCTAGGCTGCGGCTTAAGCCATTCATCAGGTAGAGGCTCCGCATCACCCCAATCCGCCAGCTGCTCCGCAGCCATGCTGTCTATATCCAGAGCCCTAGTGTCTTCGTGAACACCAAGCATTCTACCAGGTCTCCTGCCAGGGCCACCAGGTGGGTACTTCCGGGGTGGCCGGGGGAAGTTATAGGGCCAAGTAGGTAGGTAACACATCTCCTGTTAGTCAACGGTGAGTAGCTGTGTTTTTAAGTGCCGACTTGCCCGACGAACCTCTGGGCCACACGCAGGCCCACATTTCACCCATACACTCCAGTCGAGCCATGCCATCAGGCGGTTTACATCGATCCTCCAAACATTCATCAAGTTAGTCACCTCTCCTACATCGGGAAGCTCCTTCGTGTTTAAGTTCGAGTCAAGGCCCGCATGGACTCCTGACGCCCACATGTTTGTTACCACGCGGCAAATCTCGCGGCTCGTCTCCTGTACGGCTTGAAGGATCAGTTGTTCCGAAGGAGTCATAGAAGGGGAATAAGACTGTATGAAAGACGTGTGTGTCGTTGCACAGAACTTGAAGATCGGGACTGCCCAGCTAACTTCGGTCCCGGTTGAGGGGTGTGGTGGAGCGGCCATGACAAGGATGTAAGGTGCCAACATGATCCTGAGCTGGACTTGCGCCTTCCTTGCGAAATCGAGAAGTGTTTCTGAATCGGTTGCCTGTGAGCTGAGGAGATATTGCATCAGCTCAAGTCGGTCAGCGTAGCGGTCGACGATGGCCCGAATGAGCGCCCTCCAATCAACACCGCTGGAACCGCTCTCGGATCTCGTCAACGCCTCCGCTACCCTTGCCCTTGCGGCTAATCCATCTTCGCTGGATATGTTTTGCACACGATGGTCCCATCTCTCTTGACCTGCTCGAATGGGTACCAAGGAGGGTGCAAGATTTGGTATCGTAGAACGAGACCAATCCAGCAAGGTCTAACTGGACCCGCAACTCCCCTGGAAAATGATTGTGCCAAGAACCAGCATCTACCATTTCAAAGGCAACTGGTGCTGCAAAGTCAACTCATTTTTAGTGCAAGCACGGGATCCAACGGTTAATGGCTCACAGTCTGGTGAGCCACCGGGGAAAAGTTGACGATTTCGGCGAGTGACGACTCTGGCAAGGTTCAAGAAAGAAGCCACTGTCACACCGGAGGTAAAATCACAGAGCATGACCTCACTAGACGAGCGTAAGATGTCTGTCAAAGTGGAAGAAAGTATCGCTCACAAATCCATTTCCATCCTGCAGAGTGATGCATTCAATGCAAAGAAAACGTCCCATGTAGCCAAGAACTACCTTACGAAACCATCTACATCCGATATCCTTGCCCCATTGACAGAGGTCTTTAATCCGTCCTCGTTCGTCGAATATCCGGCTGGGTTGTGACATACCCCAAGCGATAAGATCCTGCGTGTCCAGTGATCCCCACATAGTATTCGCCGCACTGGTACCATCAAAATAGACCACTTTGAGCGGTCGGGTGGTTACAAGTGTGAGATGCCAACATCCTCTCCCTGTTTCATCGCTGCAGAAGAAGAGAGAGTGCTCAGGATCAACGGAGGTCCAATCAGGGCCCGGCGGCAACTCGTTGCGATTCGTTCCATGATAGAGAAGCGTTCCTTCGGGAATAGTCCCTGGTACGATTGTATGACCTGGAAACCGGTGCATGAGGGACAGCGACTTGGAAGAAGTGCATGCGTTGCTTACCATTCCTCAGACGGGTGTTTGGCCAGTGCTGAAGCAGCGAGTTCACAGTTTCGAATACAAGATGACCGGTAGCGTTGGGATTAGGAAGTTCATCCAGGCTCCATCCCGTAAGGTCATTGCCAGCGACAGAGGTTGGCCGCCAGTCTGAGTGACTAAAGTGCAGTGGTACTTGGGCAGCTTGGATGACTGGAATATGTTGGGCTAGAAATGCGGTTAAAAAGCACCACTGGCAAAAGGCTGCCCGAAATATCATAGGCGTCACCATGCTGCTGCTCGTGGTGGTTCGAGTCTAAGTTCTGGGAGGACATGCGTAAAACATGCTATCAATAGCCACGACCCGCACGGTGCAGTGCCAGCGCAGCAGCTCCAATATGGAAAACGAGATTGGAGTTACTTGCAATTGGGGTAAAGCCTAAGGCCATGCTGGGGACAGTACTCGCACAGTCTGCGATAAGGTTATCAGTCACCGAAAATAATCCATCCCATAATCAATATTCTAACGTTGGAATTGCGTTGGAACAACGTTTGGTCGTTCCAGACTGACATGGCTTTATGTAACGACCTCCACTTTACAAGCAAATCGGATGGCTTCATACTCGCACGTGCTTGCCCTTAGTACTTAGTACAGTCATGTACTGGCACTTGAAACACGACTGCACTTGAAACAAATGCCTAACGACGCGTGATTTTCGGCCACCCAGGCCAAAACATAGACCGAGAAACTTGTATATATAGACTCATACTACACTGTACATGAATATACACATATATCATTCATGATGATCGAAAATAGATGTGTTCTTTGGGAGAAGTTGAAGTAAACTGGACCTACTCTGAAAAGCATGGCTCAGTAAGCTCTATAATCGTTGGCAGTAAATGCTAATAAGGGGTGTCTTAAAAGTCACTGTAACCTCTAAGCTGGTAACTAAATGGTTGCTGTCGTCGCATCGACAAATATACGTGTAGTGTCCGAAGATCTCGTTGCTGGACAATTTGACAGGAAACTGAATAAGGAACATACAACATCAATGTGCATATATACGTCCTCTCTGTGTATCATATAATAATCAGAACCTGCCGTCAGGTTCGACACGTCTAATACACTTGGGCTGTGGTTTGAGCAATTCGTCGGGTACAGACTCCCGCTCGCCCAAATCGTCCACCCGCCCCCCAGGTGTACTGTCTATAGCCAAGGCCCTGAAACCTTCGCGAACACTGAATATTGATATTGTTCTTGAACCCGAGTCAGGGTCCTCAGGTTTAGGCTCCCAGGGTGGCTTGGGGAAGTTATGGGGCCAAGTAGGCAGGTAACACATCTCCTGTTAGCCATCAGTGAGCACCTGTGTTTTCAAGCGGCGACTTGCCCGACATACCTCTGGGCCACAAGCGGGCTTGCATTTCACCCATATGCTCCAATCGAGCCACGCCATAAGACGGTTTACATTCTTGCTCCAAGCATCCATCAGGTTGGTCACCTCTCTTACGTCGGGGAGCTCCTGCGGGTTCAGCATCGAGTCAAGCCCTGCATGGACTCCTGAAGCCCACATGCTTGTTACGACGCGACAGATCTCACCGCTGGTCTCCCGTACGGCTTGAAGAATCAGGTGCTCCGAAGGAGTCATAGAAGGCGAATCGAATTGTATGAAAGACGTGTGTGTCGTCGCACAGAGCTTAAAGATCGGAACTGCCCAGTCAAGATTCGTTCCGTGTAGCGGTGTGGCAGTGCGGAGGATGTAAGGTGTCAACATGACCCTCAGCTGGATTTGGGTCTTCCTCGCGAGATCGAGAATCTTTTCTGAATCGGTTGCCTGTGAGCTTAGGAGATATTGCATCAGTTCAAGTCGGTCGCATAACGGTCGACGATGACCCGAACGAGCGCCCTCCAATCAATCCTGCTAGAACAGCCCTCGGGTCTGGTCAACGCCTCCGCTAGCCTTTCCCTTGCCGCTAATACATCTCCGCTAGATATATTTTGCACACGATGGTCCCATCTCTCTTGACCTGCTCGAATGGGTACCAAGGAGGGTGCAAGTTTGGTGTCGTAGAACGAGACCAATCCAGCGAGGTCTAATTGGACCCGTAATTCCCCTGGAAAACGATTGTGCCAAGAACCAGTGACTAAGGACTCGAACGCAACTCGTGCTGCCAAGTCGATTTTGTTTTTAGTGGAAGCATGAGATCCAACTTTTAAAGACTCACAATCTTGTGAGTTATCGGGGAAGAATTCACTGTTTCGTGGATTGCTGGCACTGGCAAGGTTCGAGAAAGAAACCACTGTAACACCGGAGGTGAAGTCACAGAGCATGACCTCACTGAATGATTATAAGATGGCTGTCAAAGTAGAAGAAAGCATCACTCACAAATCCACTTCCATCCTGCAACATGACGCGTTCAATGTAAAGAAAACGTCGCAGGTACCCAGGAATTACCTTACGAAAGCATCCAAACCAAAGCCCTTGCCCCATTTACAGAGATCTGCGATCCGCTGTTGTTCTTTGTACATCGAGCTGGGTCGCACCACGCCCCAAATGAGAATATCCTGCGCGTCCAGTGATCCCCACTCGGTCTTCGCTGCACTGCTGCCATCAAAGTAGACCACCTTGAGTGGTCGAGTCGTTGCAAGTGTGAGATGCCAACATCCTCTCCCGGTTTCATCACTGCAGAAGAAGAAAGAGTGTTCAGGATCAACGGAGGTCCATTCGGGACCCGGCGGCAACTCGTTGCGATTCGTCCCATGATACAGAAGCGTTCCCTCGGGAATAGTTCCTGGTACAATTGTATGACCTACGTAGCTCAGGCTGTGCATGAGAGGAGAGCGAACTGGAAGAAGCGTGTACATTGCTTACCATTCCTCAGACGGGTATTGGGCCATTGTTGTAGCAGCGAGTGCACAGTTTCGAACACAAGATGACCGGTAGCATTGGGATTAGGAAGTTCGTCCAGGCTCCATCCTGAAAGGTCATTGTCAGCGATGGACGCCGGCTGCCAGTTGGAGTGATTAAATCGCAGTGGTACTTGGGCAGCTTGGATGACTGGAATGTGTCGGGCTAGAAATACGGTTACAAACCACCATTGGCAAAAGGCTGCTCGAAATACCATGGACGTCGCCATGCTGCTGGTAGTGGTGGTTCGGGTCTACGTTCTGGGAGAGCATGTGCAAAGCATCCAATTGTCCACGACTCGCCGCGCATGATGCCGTGCCAGCGCATCAGCTCCAGTTAACATAAGAAAACGAGATTGAAGTCACTGCAATTGGCCAATGAAAGTGTGTAAGTTATCGATTGGTGTGACAAGTTGGACGGCATATGCACATTTTATCACTGTCTGATCAGCGACAGATATTTTTTGAAGCTTATAATAAAGTTATGAGAACCTACCAGTGTCCTACCAGCCGCAGTGCGCCCTTTCCAATGAAACATTATCGAACTTATGTATGAAATGGGGTATCGACCAGACCAACATTATGTGGTATGTCACGGTACTAGTGAAAATCCGTCGATTGCTCCCGAATCCCAGTATGTACTGACATCTCGTCCTCGCCTACCCGAGTCATCGTGACTTTCATAGCATCAAATGGCAGCAATACCTTCGCCATCACCACTGCACGTTTTGCGTACGCACCAGCAGCCAGTCAGCGCTATATTCATCTCCTCCGATAATGAACGAATATATTCCGGGGATGCGCGGGGGCGTGTCGTCATTACATCCACTCGATCGCTCAGAGCAATCGCGGATTGGGCAGCACACACTGATGGCTTGTTGGGCGTCGAAGAGTTTGGTGACCTCGTAATTACGTTCGTGTATCCACTCCCCCGCACCGACCTTCATGCTGATGGTCCACACCTCGCCAAGCCACGGCAGGGACAACAAGATCCACGTATGGAATCGTCCAACGGAATCAGTTTCCATCCGTCAGGGAGGGGCTGCGTCTTTGACAGATCTATCTGTCCCTCCTCTACGTTATTCCTTGGACGTCAACGCATTAAACTATTGCCGCTTCTCGCTTCTTCCCGCTGGAACTCCAGAGAGTGAGGTCACAGCTCTCATTGCTGTCCCCAATCTCGTCGAATCATCTCTAGTAGGGTCTATAACACTCATTTTCGCAGCTCTCTACTAATCCTCGAGTATAGGTTGATATTTGGACGTTGCCTGATCGAACAAGACTACACGCCGCGATAGGTGACCCCCAAGACACGTCTGCTACCAGCTTCTCCGATGGTCGCTCCGGGAGTAAGACGGGTTAGTCCGTCCTAGTTGTGCACCGATATTAGTGCTCAGATCGCCATAGGCATCATAATGTCGGCGCATCTATACTATGCCTCTCCCAGCTTGCCGTCTACATCAGCGGCGCAACGAGAACTCCGTCTCTTGTGCGCATACGAAGACGGAGGAGTTGTTCTTCGCAGGCGCATCACTGCTGAAAGCACACAGACAGTGGGAGGTCGTGGATGGGAAGTCGTGTGGAAAAGTAAATTGCATGTCGAAGTCAGGTTCGTGTCGTTGCGCTTAAATGAAGGCAAGTCTGAATGAAATCGTCCGCGTCGCAGTCATGGCAATGGCGGTCTCGAAAGACTGTGGTTTCGCTTTGACAGTATCCGCTGATCATTTAGTTGCAAGATACGACCTGGTGGGTACTTGTTCCATAAGCTCACTACAAAGCTCAGACCGTATCTCCTCTTCAGAACGCGTCAAGCACATCCACACAGACTGAGACAGAAAACTCAGGGCGCATTTTCAGAACCAAACACCCAGGTAACGCTGCCATTGCCATCCGTGACGATGGGCGCATATGTGCAATAGGAGGCTGGGACGGCAAGTGCGCTCTAACACTTCTTGTCATAGTTATTGCCTCATATTCTTTGCAAATCAGAGTACGTCTTTATTCGACCAAGAATTTCAAGTCTCTCGGAACGTTAGTGTACCACAAAGAAACCTGTCAAGCTCTCGCTTTCGCCTCGTCGTTTAACGACCGTGCCACTGACTGGGACCCTGATAACAATGCTTCGAAGGAAGCCGAAGAAGGCGAGGATGATATGACGAATGAAGAAAAGCAGCAACGGGGCCGCTGGCTAATCGTAACAGGCAAAGATTGTCGAGTGTCAATATGGGGTTTAATGAGCTTTGAGAGAGCTTGAGGTTGTTCCAAGGAACGACTGGCTTCTAGTGTATTGGCCAATTTTATTAATGATATGTGATCCGCATGTTTTCAATCGGTTCCCAAGAAATTCGGTGCTGACAGCGCTGACATACGGATAGTATTTCCTGGTATGTTATATAGACTACAGTAGATGGATAACGATAAGTGACTTGTTAAGTGAAACTGCCAGTGACCATCAGCAGGGAGAAGTGAAGAAAGTACAAGAAAGGAGAGGGACGACCATTCTTCCCATAGCACCACACGCATACGCCCCCCAATAAATAGTACACTGTCAACGTCCAGTCCGCCTCCTTTTCACAAGAGGCCAGCAGCCCGCAGGTCATGCTCTAATCGCGCTTCATCAAGCTCCCGTTGTGTTGGAATCCGCGGCATATCTTGGGATGGCGTCATTCCCTGGCCGTCCAACGCGACCAGACCTAATACACTCTCCAGGTTCTGCTGAGTTGCTATGGTCCGCTCGATGTCCTCTGGTGTAGGAGGAGACCGTGCGTTGGAAGCACGAATAGAGGACTCCCAGTGCTTGACGCGCCAGAAGCCAATTAGGGAGGATAGAAGGAGGAACCAGCCTAGGTAATGTGGTGCATCAGAACAATTCGTCCAATACGAAACTCCTTAACCTACCAAGAGTCATGAGCAAAAACGAGATCCATTCCTTCGACGTGATATTGAGTAAGACAGTATCCGGGGGTGTAGTATCAGTGGGAGGGGGGGAGGTTGACAAATAGGTTGGGTCAGAGCCATATTGACTTTCCGAGGAATTGTCAACAGGCATCCCAAAGCTATCGTCCCCTGCACGAGAATAGAACCCGAATTGGATCAAGGTCAAACCAAGTCCAGCTCGCGAGCCAAACTTGGCTGCGTGAGTGGTATGGAGGAGGTAGGTGAGCATGAAGCCAACAAATTGGAAGAAGAATGATGTGAAGAGGTTCGTGACAAAGGAGATTATTGAGCCAGACGGGAGATCATCGACTATCATCCCTGAGTCGGTATCCAGACCAGCAGGTGCGTGCACCGTTGTCTCCCAATAGGCAGGTGCTGCATCTGCTTGAGCAGCAGCATAGGACTGCAGCAACAATGAGAGGTGGTCTTCAGAGGGATCAAAAAACATACGGGTGGAGCAGTATTCTGAACTTCCTCAGGTACCATGTAGATGCTACCATCCTCCCCGCGAACTTCCACAGGCCTGCTTGGCTTCGCCGCCATATTGGCGAAGACCCCATCATTCCCACCACCTATTGCTCCAGAACGCGGCACACCACCACTTGTAGGGAGTCGTGTATAGTGAGTTGGTAAAATAGCACCTACAGCTCGGCGGAAGAAGGAAGGACGAGGGATTGTAATTGCTGTGATAGATGAAGTGAGAAGTCCGTTGGAATTGCCAAAGTCGTTAGGTAAAGCGATAGCCGACGGGCGAGGAGGTGAGCCTGGAGGTGGATGATCGTAGCTGAAGTCTCGCTCAAAATCGTAAGCTGCTGGGGTTGCTGGTTCGCCTTCAGCAACTAGAGCAGGCGGACTGGAATGAGTGAGTGGAGTCGTTTCTGAATTGCTTTGGTCCTCGTCGTCTGACCCAAATGCTTCGTCGAGCTCCAGGTCAGCTTCCCTTCTTGGTTGCTGCGTTGGCAGCGGTGCATAACCACCTGGCATCTCAAGCTAGAATGGAAGGTCACAAAGTCAACGTCTGCGATACTTTTCTTCCGGCCAAGATAAAGGAAAGGAAGGAAGGGAAGAGCTTAGAGGGATATTTTCGCAGATTAAGATGTTGAACCCCAGTGAGCACCTGTGAGGCGGAGCGGGCGCCTAAACTGCGACCACAGCCACAATATTACTTACATAAGACAAGTCTGTTTTTTATATAGACCGAGGTAACAGATTGATGTACTGGTACCTAATTGCCAGACAGGATAAGTGACAGAGTCACATTCTATGCTGGAATCACCACAGCTGAACCCTGGTCATCCCGTTTCAAGTCGACAGACCAAGGTTCTGCGTCGGAAACTACCCTACCCAACGTCTCGACTCTTTCTTTAAACATCGCTAGCGCATCTTGTCCGATAGGAAGTTGCAGCGGAATTTGGTCTCCAGCAACCAGGCGATAGAGGGCCCCCGCAAACTTGAGTGTGTCCCCCACAAAAGGCGCCCCAAAGAGGAACGCACGCGTAGCCGCCATCCCCGACGATTCCTCATTGTATGCAGGGGGGTTGGGGTAAACCGTGCAACAGGCTATTATGCTCGTCAAGAAGGTTCCAGGTTGTAGGGTACATATCTGGTCCCCTTGTTGATCAGACTTGCAAGTCGAAAAGAGGATAAGAATATTACTGACCCTGATGTTCCATGCTGGGAGTACTTCCTTCGCCAGAGCTGCGGAAAAACCGTCTAAGGCTGGATAAACCGCTTATAAGTTGGCGATAAAGTGAGCTACAGGTGCGCAATCTCACCACTTTTGCTTGTATTAAGAGGTAGGTCAACAAAAGGAAAACATTGTCGCGTGAACCGAACTTACCTTGCGCTATAAAACGGCGCAAGAGCTGGGCAAACAACCCCGAAGATGGAACTGTTCTGTAGCAACACACCGCCTTTCCCAGGTTCGTTCACTTCCCTGAAGAACTCCACCGCTGCTCGGCTGACGTTAACTGCACCCCAGAAGTTAACATCGAACAACGCCCTAGCTTCTTCGACCGGCGTAGCTTCGACTGCTCCAAACACCCCCTGACCAGCGTTGTTGAAGACTACGTCCAGTCTTCCGAACGCTTCTTTTGTCTGGGAAAAAGCGTGATCGATGTCGGCCTGCTTGGTAACGTCGACTTTGAGTACGAGCAGTCGGTCCTTGGGATAGCGCGCTGTGAGCTCCTCCAGCATCTCGGGTTTCCTAAGGGTTGCAACCACAATGTCACCTTTGCTCAAGACGAGCTCGGTCATTGATTTTCCAAACCCAGACGATGCGCCCGTAACTAGAACAGCCCGTCAGAATCATTTCTCCCAGACGTCACCATCTCAGGACACCTACTAAACCAGACCTTGGTAGTATCCATGATGTCGAGTGGCGATTTCTTTGAAAGACAGTCACAGAGTTGTGATTTGTGAGGACAACTTGGGTATGAGGACGACCTAAATAACGGAAGGAATCGCAAACCGGCAAACTGGGACGGCCATGGCCGGAGCACCCATCAATATCGTGTACAGTATCGGAACGACGTCCGTCATAATATGACCCGGTTGTTCGCTCTGGTGACAAAGACCGGTCATGAGGACGTCCAGGATGGGCGCTATCGATACGGTGCGGTGGACACGGGTGCTGACACCGTGCTGTGCCTTTTGGAAGCTTCAAGCACTTCGGATACGTGGAAGAAAAAGGTTGTTGAAATCCATGCGATAACGAGCGAATATTCGCCGAGGACTGTCTAACCATGCACTGGCTGTGGTAGGAATGGGACATAACGCCATATGACAAGTTTGTTCGTCTTCAGAGACCCGCCGCGCGTTCGGGGTCACCCCAGCGTAGACTATCAGATGTTGCAGGATTTTCTGCCTCGTACTAGTAGATTGAGGAGCATGAGCATCGGACAGCACGTGCACTTACATAACGGGCCAGCCGCTGAGTGCCAGGCTAACCTGGACCTCGTTCAACTCGTCATGTCGAAGCCTTGTTATGATGAATGGAACAACGACCGTTTGATGTGACACAAGTCGACAGCCATTTTCGGAGTCACGGCGGCCGATATCTATCAGAACAAGAACACTGGATTACCAAGGGACCCTCAATCGCACTGATAGTATTAGTTCCGCACAAGTCGTAAGTAGCGTGACTTGCAATTGGCGATAACATGTCATAGATCTGCTCATGACCAGTTAATGCGCGTACCTCGACACTCCATGCTTCAAAGTATTCGTGAATAAAAGTAAATTATGAGGGCTTCTGACTCCAGAGGGCCATATGAGGCTAAATAAATCCTTGTAAGCTGTACATCCAGAAATTGAGTGTGTATAGTTTCTCACCATGCTGTCCGGTATCAGAGGCATGAAACACACAAACAAACGAAGCCTGCCTCTCGCAATGCAACGCCGGATCCGGGGAGGACCAAGAAACCCGGAGACGGAGATATTTGCAATAGCACTCCATCACTGCCAGGTTCGTTCACTTCGCTGAAGAACTTTACGGCTGCTCGACTGACGGTGGACGTTGACAGCACACCAGAAAATCACCTCGACCGATGTCCTAGCGTCCTCATCCTCGATCGGTATAGCTTCCACTTCTCAGAGCAGGCAGTGTAGCACCTACAGCCCGGCCGGAGAAAGAAGGACGGGGGCTTGTAGTTTCTACAGGATGTAGGTGATGAGACGAGACGTCCGTTGGAATCCCCAAAGTCGGGGGACTGCGGTTAATCTTAGAGGTGGACGGCCATCGCCGTAGTCTCACTCAAGATCGTAGTAAGCTACTGTGAGATTTCGGTGAACGCAAAGACTTTGAGTCGAGGGTTACGCCCGAAATACACGAGAGGATTCGAGAGTCGAGAGGTTGTAGACTTAGAGATTCGAGATATTCGATAGAGACTTGTCTCGATTCAAGAGTTCCTGTCCTTACTAAACTAAACTACACTACTTATATACGAACTACGTTGTCTCACATGTCAAGGGAGGACAAGAGCCCTTGTTCTCCTTGCCTTGTGTGAGCTCTTGTACTTGCCGCAGCAAGTCTCAGACTGACAGCGAAACAAAGGTCTATAAGTTGTTTCCTACTGTTTCGCTATTGTCTTGTACAGCCACGGTGCAGGTACTGAGCCCGAACCCTTACAGCTACCCGGGTTGCTGAACAAGTGTTGGCTGCTCAGCACGGTGGACTGAAATGAGGGAGTGGTGCCGTTTCTGAGTTTTGCGTGTTTGTGGCTGCGTTGGCAGTGGTACACAGCCAGCTGGCGTTTGGAGCTCGATGTCAGAGATGTTGTCTCCTGCACAAGATAGCAAACGAAGGCATGGGATAATGTTGGACGTTGGAACGTTGAACTTGAATGTTGAATGTTGAACTTTGTCCAGCGCCACCACGTAGCTGGCTAGCAGTAGTCAGTCTCGTAAAGCTGGTCCGAATCAGGTTCCTGGAACAACTTGAACTACTTCAGCGCCAACTGGAACTTTGGTCGATTGAGCGCAGTCGTCGTGTCGACTCATGGTTTCCTGCTCAACCTCGCCTGTACCAAGTCACATCCCGTTTTGGTGCCTTGCCAGCTATGCGTAGTAACCAGGCTACTACAGTACAATATCTCATAATGGATGGCGTCCGTCCCCACCCCGTGGCATCCACTACGAGGTTATATCCATGACAATATTGTCACGTTATGTGACGTCATGTGACGCTGTGCAATGTGCAGTGGGCGACAATGTCACGCTAGCCTGGGGGTGCACAATTGGTGCTATAAGCCATTAATATTGGCATCCAAACCACCAACATCTCTGTATGTGTTGGAAATATCGGCCGAGTGTACGAGTGATTCACTCGTGGGAACATCTCATAGAGTATTCAAGTTGATTATCTAGAGTTGTACCACATCTGTTTGCCAAAGGCTACCTGCCGTTCCTCGCAGCCTGGTCAAATTGTACTGCATTGTAACTGTGTTCTGGTGGCTATGTGTTTTTACTATATTGTAGATGTACTGTATCATATATGTAGGCATGGTGCCTCCAATTGCTGGCATATGCCCTGGTCATGGTGTGGTGTAAACTTTGGTTCTGCATGTGGCACTGTCAGTGGCTGTGATGCGATTGGGGGTTTCGGAGCTCGGTTGTACTATGGCTTGTGGCCAGCTCGCCGGGGTTTTTTCTGGATAGGCTCAGATTGGTATAGCTATGTCAAACTTATGCTGGAACCCCCCAATCATGCTAATATGATAGTGGATAACCCCCCCAAATCAGCATCTATTATCTAATATGATGTTTTATGGATAATTTGGCAGGGACGGATGTGGTTCCCAGGTCTGGGCATCCATTATCAGGTCTTATCCGTTATGATGCTATCTACTATGAGATATTGTACTGTAGATACTAATCTCACTCATCCTATATGTTGTAGACCTGTTCACCGTAGGCCGCTGGCAGTTTGTGCTGTTCGTTTGTCAGTGGGGTGGAGGGGTTCATACAAGAAGTCAATTTTGTATCGTGAAGATGTCACCGCTGTTTCTACTCTGCGGCAGTTCGAGGACTTTGTAGGGTAGGCATCTGGGTGAAACCGATTGTCGCGAAGTCTGTCCTCCCTATGACATGCAGCTCCGCGGACTTGGAACATTTGCCAAAGTTGCTGACTCTCCGCTCGGCATTTTGCGAATGGGTCTCACCAATATCCAAATGCTCACATGCAAGTTTGTATCCAATATAATGTTTTGCATATGGAGACTAAGCAATATAGCACCTCCAGCTCGGCGGAAGAACGAAGCATCAGGGAGTGTGGTTCTATAGGTAGATGATGATGGACTCGGAATTGTTAGGTAAATCCATAGCCGATGGGCAAGATGGGCGACTCGACAAGCGACTCGGAGAGCCAGGATGATCATAGCAGCAACAGCCACCTCTTCTGTTGTTCTGTCTCAAACGCAGGGGCAGTGGACCTCCAGCACTGGCACGCCACATTGAAACTAACGTACATAAGGTATTCGCAGGACGAAAGAAGGGAGTCACAGTTCATCCTGGAATTACCACACCTGAACCCCCCGCGTCATCGCGTTTCAAGTCGCCGGACCAAGGCTCCGCCTCGGTGATCACCTTACCCAACTCTTCAACCTTTCCTTTCAAGCCTGCCAATGCATCTTGTCCCATCGGAAGGTGCAGTGGAATTTCATCTCCTGCAACCATGCGATAGATAGCTGCCGTGAACTTTTGTGGATCCCCCTCAACCATCGTTTTTCCGATTTCTTCATGTGCAGCCGCAATGGCCGACGATTTGTCATTGTATGCAGGAGGGTCTGGGAAATATGTAGCGGTGGTTGCTGCTTTCGTGGCGAAGCCTCCTGGTTCTATGATGCATATCTGGCCCGTTTGTTAATCACACTGGTAGGGAAAGACAATGAGATCACCGACCCTGATGTTCCATGCCGGGAGGACTTCCTTGGCCAGAGCTTCGGAAAAGCCTTCCAACGCTAGATAACCACTTGTAAGCAGGCGATAATTGAGCTACAAGCCCATAGCTCACCATGTTTGCTATCATCAAGAGGAACATGAACAAAATGAACATAGGTCGCATGAAACAAACCTACCTCGCGCTATAAAACGACAGACCAGGCAAGCCAACAAGCCCAGCGATGGAGCTGTTCTGTAACAACACTCCGCCCCTCCCAGGTTCGTTCACCTCTCTAAAGAACTTAACCGCTGCTCGACTGACATTAACTGCACCCCAGAAATTGACATCGAACAACGCCCGAGCGGCATCAGTCGGCGTGGCTTCACTCGCTCCAAAGATCCCATAACCCGCGTTGTTGAAAACTACGTCAAGTCGCCCGAATGATTCTTTGGTCTGGGAGAATGCGTGATCGATGTCGGCTTGCTTGCTAACGTCGACTGCGAGCACGAGTAACCTGTCTTTGGGATAGTTCGCCGCAAGTTCGTCGAGCATCTCCGGTTTCCTCAGAGTTGCAACCACAATGTCACCCTTGCTCAAGAGGAGCTCTGTCATGGACTTTCCGAAGCCGGACGATGCGCCGGTAACTAACGGGGTCTGTCAGAATCACCCTTTCGATAGGACATCGTCCCTAACACGTACTAAACCAGACCTTTGGAGTATCCATGCTGTTGGGTGGGGAGTTCTCTGGGCCAGAGCCACGAAGTCGTGTCGACAATATGGGTATGAGCACGAGAGCTTAGATACTCGAGACAATTGCCAGCACTGGGAGAAAGTCCGAATCCTGAGTGTGATAAGAGCATTATAATTTACGAGACCCTTACATAAATTGACGTATGAGTCACTGGCATTTACTACGATTCATTTATTCATTTCCGAGTCTTGTGCAGGAAACTGGTTGTAAGGACGTTCAGAATAGGATAGTAGTCGCCAGTGCCATGGAACTATTCCAGTGCGGGATGGCCAGAGTGGACCATGTAACACCTTGAATTATTCGTAATACGTGGGTTAACGGCTGATTATTTCCCGAGACTTGACGAACCAGGTCCCGATGCACTACCACGTGCACCGTGAGCGAGCCAACTCCAGCCTGAGTGACTTTCAGGCCCTTCTATCATTGGGGCTTCCCGCTCCAATCTCCCCATGGGGCAGGCACCTAACCCATGTCCAAAATCTCGGACACAAGTGCCAGTTATGGTAGGAAACCGGAATATAACATCCAACGCCAAACCTGATTGTTGTCTTCAGAAACCTAAGGCCGCACTGCTACGAGACTGGGGCCAAATAGTCACCCCCACGCAAACCGTTTAGTTGAAGAAGATACGATGATATCACAGCAGCAGCAGCAGCCTGCCTCCAAACCATGAGATCTTTGTCTGAACGGAGTGCTTTGCCAGAACTCATCTGTTGTTCAATCCCAGACGCAGGGGCAGTGAACCCCACCACTGGCACGCCACATTCAGGCTAATATACATAACGTATTCGCAGGACGAGAAAAGCGACAGAGTCACAGTTCATACTGGAATTATGATAGTTGATCCTCCAGCGTCATCGCGTTTCAAGTCGGCGGACCAAGGCTCCGCCTCGGTGATCACCTTACCCAACTCTTCAACCCTTCCTTTCAAGCCTGCCAATGCATCTTGTCCCATCGGAAGGTGCAGTGGAATCCTATCTCCTGCAACCATGCGATAGATAGCTGCCGTTAACTTGTCTGCATCCCCCTCAAATATCGTCGTTCCGACTGCTTCACGTAAAGCCGCAATGGCTGACGATTTATCATTGTATGCAGGAGGGTCTGGGAACAGTGTGAGGTTGGTTGCTGCTTTCGTGGCAAAGCCTCCTGGTTCTATGATGCATATCTGTCCCGTTTGTTAATCACACTGGCAGGGAAAGAAAATGAGATCACTGACCCTGATGTTCCATGCCGGGAGAACTTCCTTGGCCAGAGCTTCGGAAAAGCCTTCCAACGCTGGATAAGCCGTTTGTAAGTAAGGAATAGTTGATCTACAAGCTCATGACTCACCATGTTTGCTGGTATCCAGAGGAACGTCAACAAAATGAACATAGGTCGCGCGAAACTAACTTACCTCGCACAATAAAACGACATACCCGGAACGCTAAGAAGCCCGGCGGCAGAGCTGTTCTGTAACAACACTCCGCCCCACCCAGGTTCGTTCACTTCTCTAAAGAACTTCACCGCTGCTCGACTGACATTAACTGCGCCCCAGAAATTGACATCGAACAACGCCCGAGCGGCATCAGTGGGCGTAGCTTCGCCTGATCCAAAGATCCCATAACCTGCATTGTTGAAGACTACATCGAGTCGTCCGAACGATTCTTTGGTCTGAGTGAATGCGTGATCGATGTCGACCTGCTTGGTAACGTCGACTGCGAGCACGAGTAATCTGTCCTTGGGAGAGCTCGCCGCAAGTTCGTCGAGCATCTCGGGCTTCCTCAGAGTTGCAACCACAATGTCGCCCTTGCTCAAGACAAGCTCTGTCATGGACTTTCCGATCCCAGATGATGCACCAGTAACTAACCCGGTTTGTCAGAATCATCCTTTCGATACGACATCATCCATAACACGTACTAAGCCAGACCTTTGGAGTATCCATGATGTTGGGTAGCGAGTTCTTTAGGGTCAGAGTCACGAAGTTGTGTCGATAAGGTGGGTATGAGGACGAGAGCTTAAATACATCAGAGAATTGCAAGTGCTCTGACCAAGTCCGAGTAATCGGCGTATTACGAGACCCTTAAAGTGAACTGTGAGTCACTGGCATTTACTACGATCCAGTTATTCATTTCTTGTCCAGAAACTGGTCCTAAGGACGTCCATGATAGGATGGCGGTCACCGGTGCTATGGCACCATTTCAGTATGGGGTGATCAGAGTGGGCCAAAGTTTGGAACCTTGTAACACCTTGAGTTCTTCGAATACGTGGGTTAAGGGCTGATTATTCCCGAGACTTGACAAACCTGATACACTACCACCGTGAGCGGGCCGAGCGACTTCCAGGCCCTTCTATCATTGGGGCTTCCGTTCCAATCACCTAATCCATTTCCCAAAGCTCGAACACAAGTAGGAAACTGAAACATAACATCCAATGCCACACCTGGTTGTTATCTTCAGAATCTTCAGGCTATCGTGAATCTCGGTGCCTTCAGGCGTCACCCCGGCTATCGGGATTCGTTGTCGTAGATCGGTTACCAAGGCAGTAGTTCGGCACGAGATCTACTTTGACTCTGAGGTATGCCCGAGTCAACCAGTCGAAACAGTGGAAGTCAACGGGATTCAACTTGAAGGTCTCACTGCTACGAAATTGGGGTCAAATAGTCACCCCTACGCAAACCGTTTAGCTAAAGACACCAGGGGCAACAGGCTGCCTTTGGACCGTGTTTTCGTTGTAAGACCAGCAATAACGACGAAAATTTTGAGCAACGTGAAATCTGGTCATTGAGCGTAATAGCAATTTTATGTTCGGAGCATGGAACAACGACCTTCCTTGTTCTGGAGACACTTCAAGTGGCCAGGATGAAAACTATGTATCAGACTGCAGAGAACACGTCAGAATTTAAGAGCACAACGTGACGCAAAATTCACGCTAGTAAATTTGTCGTACCATCAAAACATAACATTTCCTGTCCTCTCAATACACATCCTGCTTGAAATTTGTGCCGTGAAAACAGAGCCGCAGAGTTTATGTATGTAGAGACTAGAGTAAAGTTGACATTTCCTAAGAAGACCGATAGACCCGCAGAGCAGAGCTCGTAATCTAGGATGACGCGAGGTACGAGCGGCAAAGTAGAATGTAGTCTATGGCTGAGTACTTGATGCCTCGCAGAGCCATTGTGGCTCTCTTTCTGCTTTCCCCACCTGCCACTCCCTTTGCAGCAGCGTTTTCGCAAATGGTGGCTGTTTCACATGCTGTTTAGTACTTACATGTTTGCTCGACGCGCCTGTCCTCCACACCTGATGGGTTTGAGAACAGGGTGGCTGCAAGTGCCCACCCACCCTGTCGCAGCTCGTCCAAACCCCATCAACGTTGGAGCAGTGTTTCGGGCCGGAAAGCCCTTCGGGCTTTCACCCAAAATCCTCGTACCATCTGACATGCTATCAACACTAACTCTTTCCGTCTCTCAGTAATCTGAATGGGCTGTGAGCGTCGATAGCCATAGATCAAAATTAAGCTGCATTTTATAATAAGAGCAAACGGATTGAAATTGGAATCGACAAGTGCAGTGTTGCGTCTGACCTCTGTTTATGCGATGAAAGCTTGAAGTTGAATGGCCCAAATTGGAAAAAAAGGAAAACTCCAGTTACTCTGAATCCACATCCCAACAACATCAGATTCACAAGATTCCGAGTCATGATACGCTCTGAAATCAAGAAATCAACGAGATAGTTTGCCTCTCATTGCGCGCTTTCTCAAATTCTCGTGAATCTTACAGAGACAAGTAGGGGTTCGAGCTACTTGCATTTCAAAATATCTGCTCGCAGCCTCGCACTGGCATACTTGCGTCTCTCACGGATGTGCATTTTTCGTCGCTGTCTTGTCTGTATACCTGTACTCACAGCATTGATCCGTGGTTGTTCCACTGGTGAGAAGAGACGATCACAGCAGCAGCAGCAGCCGCTGCTCAGCTCAAAACCGTGAGATCTTTGTTCAACCTCAGACGCAGGGCAGTGAACCCCCACCACCGGCACGCCGCGTTCCGGCCAGTGTACACAAGGTATTTTCATGACGAGAGAGGCGACAATCACAGTTCATACTGGAATTCCCACAGCTGAACCTCCCGCGTCATCGCGTTTTAAGTCGGCGGACCAAGGTTCCGCCTCTGTGATCACTGCACCCAACTCCTTAACCTTTTCTTTCACCATCGCCAACGCATCTTGTCCCATCGGAAGGTGCAGTGGGATTTTATCTCCTGCAACCATGCGATAGATAGCCGCCGTTAACTTGTGTGGGTCCCCCGCAAACATCGTGCTTCTGACCATTGCTTCACGTAAAGCCGCAAGGGCTGACAGTTTATCATTGTATGCAGGAGGGTCTTGGAACCGTGTGGCGGTGCTTGCTGCTGTCGTGGCGAAGTGTCCTGGTTCTATGATGCATATCTATCCCGTTTGTTAATCACACTGGTAGGGAATACAATAAGATCACTGACCCTGATGTTCCATGCCGGGAGAACTTCCTTGGCCAGAGCTTCGGAAAAGCCTTCCAACGCTGGATAAGCCGCTTGTAAGTAGGCGAAAATTAGCTACAGGCGCACAACTTACCATGTTTGCTAGTACCAAGGGAGCATCAACAAAATAACGATAGGTCGCGCGAAACTAACTTACCTCGCACAATAAAACGACACATCAGGCAAGCCAACGGTCCCAGCGATGGAGCTGTTCTGTAACAACACTCCGCCCTTCCCAGGCTCGTTCACCTCTCTAAAGAACTTCACGGCCGCTCGACTGACATTAACTACACCCCAGAAATTGACCTCGAACATCGTCCGAGCGGCATCAGTCGGCGTAGCTTCCCCTATTCCAAAGATCCCATAACCCGCATTGTTAAAGACTACGTCGAGTCGTCCGAACGCTTCTTTGGTCTGGGAGAATGCGTTATCGATGTCGGCTTGCTTGCTAACGTCGACTGCGAGTACGAGTAATCTGTCCTTGGGATAGCTCGCGGCAAGTTCGTCAAGCATCTCGGGCTTCCTCAGGGTTGCAACCACAATGTCGCCCTTGCTCAAGACGAGCTCTGTCATGGACTTTCCGATCCCAGACGATGCACCAGTAACTAACGGGGTTTGTCAGAATCACCCCTTCGATACGACATCATCCATAACACGTACTAAACCACACCTTTGGAGTGTCCATGCTGTTGGGCAGCGAGTTCTTTGGATCAGAGTCACGACACCTTAAATACACCAGAGAATTGCAAGCGCTCTCCGAGTCCTGAGTCAGTGATGGAAGTATTACGAGACCCTCAAGGTGAACGGTGAGTCACTGCCAGGAGTAGTTACTACGACCAGCAAACTAGTCGCTATGGAACCATTCTAGTAGAGCGGGCCAAAGTTCGGAACTTTGGAACACCTTGAATTCCTTGAAATGTGCGGGTTAACGGCTGATTATTCCCGAGACTTGACAAACCCGATGTACTACCATCGTGAGTGGCCCGAGTGAATTCCAGGCCCTTCTATCATTGGGGCTTCCCGGTCCAATCTCACATGGGGCACCTAACCCATGTCCCAACGCTCGAACACAAGTACTGGTTACGGTGGGACACCGGAACATAACTTCCAATGCCAAACCTGATTGTTGTCTTCAAAAAGCTCAGGCTATTGTGCATCTCCTTCCAGTTCGATGCCTTCAGGCGTCATCCCTGCTATCGGGGTCGTTTTTGTAGATCGGTTACCAAGGCAGTAGTTTGTACGGACGTCTCTCGATGGGCAACCTATTGGCACGAGATGCACTTTGACACTGAGGTGCGTCCGAATCGACCAGTCGAAACAGTGGAAGCCAACGGGCTTCAATTTGAAGGTCTCACTGCCAAGAGATTTGGGTCAAATAGTCACCCCCACCCAGACCGTTTAGCTGAGGACTCATCCGAGTCAAGGGGATCGCATCCGATTCTCGCAACAAACAATTATTTATGGACTAGCTTCCCTACAGTCATCTCCCTAAGGCGAGCCGCACTCCGCATACTATGCGGAGCGATTACACCAAGAAATGTGCAATTGGATGGTCGCTTTTTGTCACGCGCATTAGCGAACGCGCACAGGCTGAGGCGTGCAGGATGTCAGATAACTCACGGTATAAATCCCTGAAACAGCGGCACTGAACCGCCGTGTACAGACCGATGAGTCCATGAACTAATTTGTAGAATCGAAACTGTCCGTCACCATGTTTGCTAGTATCGGGGATATAATCGAAAGGTCTTTCAAAAACCAAACAAGCGTATGCATATGCACCTCTCGGAACAGAACGCCAGACCCGGGGGGGAACCAGGAAACACGGAAACGGAGACATTAGCACACCACTCTCACCGCTTTCGTTCACCTCTTTGAAGAACTCTACCTCTCCCCGGAAATTAACCTCGGACAATGTGCTAGCCTCTTCGATCGGCGCAGCTTCGACCTCTCCAAAGACGCCATCCCCCGCATGGTAACGTCAACTTTGAGAACGTGTGGCCTGTCCTTGGGATAGCGCGCCGCGGGCTCCGAAAGCATCCCGGGCTTCCTAATAGTTGCGAATGACAATGCTGACTTTGCTGAAGACGAGCTCGACCATGGAGTTTCCGAGACAGACGAGGCACCAGCAACTTAACGGATTTGGTCGTTCCATAGAACAATGCTAGGTCGCTCACCAAACCAGCCATTTGGAGTACGCACGAGGAAGAGACGACAGTCCTATGGCAAGGTGTTATGGAGTTGCGTTGTGGAAGCACCTTCAAGTTGCGTATGAGACTGCAGTAAGAGTCGGAGGTGACATGACAGTTTGCAGTCCAAGTCTCGCCTGGTAATTCGCCTGGTAGATTGTACTTACTATTAGACCAGCCGATAGCACCACGTTTGATTAAATTTGATTCATGGGTGAGTCCGACTGACAGTCCAAGATCTCTGAATTGTCGGTGGTGTTACGGTGCACGTGACTACCAAGAGGAGGCATGAACTTGAAGCGCCCTTCAATGAATACCATCACCGTGCAGCGCCGTCAAATTGATAACGGTGTTATACCTCGTCATGCCTTTCGCCACGGTGCTTCGAGTTATTAGCCGCCGGCTCATGGTAAACAGGACGCCTGGATTCGCTCTCACTGTCACTGGGACTCGCAGGCCAATCACCGGAGGACTGATAAATCGAACCCAGGCGGTACGTTCCAGGAGATACTTTGCGAGAGATAGTCGTCCTCTTAGCCATCGTTAGCGTTCTGTCAGAACGGGAGCTTCCCCACCTCGCGGAGAGCACTTGTGCTTGTGTAGCCCGACGAAGAGCACGAGTCGCACTTTAAGTTCTGTTGCGGCAGCAGAACCAGCTCCAGTTCCTTCGGATCAACTTGGATTCGTTCCGGACCAACACCCGAAGAATGAAGACGTTCCGATAGCTAACGCTGACGACCGCAAGGTATCGGTACTTTGGAGTCCTCAGAATTGGTCAAGATTGTACGTGCGTTGCAGTATCCCTCTATTGATCGTTTCGACAAATGGGTCATCATTAGTCACCACATCTGGCTACGAGACCATTGCAGGTGTTCCAGTTGTTTCCACCCCGTCACAAAGCAAAGACTTGTGAATACTTTTGAGGTATCTGACGTTCTCACCCTGCCAGCATACCGATGTTCACTTGAAATCCCAGATTCCTCCAAATATTAAACCTCACCATGTCCAAGCTTCCGCAGAAGGGCTAGAAGTTGTTTGTACGTTTCCGCGCCTGCTTATGAAGGCAGCTCAATACTCAGCACTGGATCACTTCTGCAGGGCCCTCTTCTACGACTGAATACCATTCCTCATTTTATCCATGGTCTTGGCTGAAAGTACACGCATACGATCCACCGCAGAATCCTCCCGTTCTACTTCGCGAGTCCGTGTTTCACTGAATGCGGTGCGAGTCTATCTGACTGCTACGGCTTCAGGAAGGCGCTATGGGGAGCCGGGATCGCGAAGTCACCTCCTACCGTAACTTATGAAGAGGCAATGGATAACAGCGACCACGGACTGTTCAAATGGTTAAGTAATATAGTGCGTACTTTTCCAATAGACTGCCGATGTATGGCTGACTGATGATAGGATCGGTTTGGCTTCTGCTTCATTTCTGGTGTTCCTGCTACCCCCGAAGCAACCGAGGAGCTCTCCGAGCGCATCGGTTTCATTCGGGAGACTCAATGTGAGCAGCATGTGTTGTGTTTGAGAAGTAACCAATGTTAACAATCTCTGTAGACGGAAAGTTTTGGGAATTCACTGCTGACCTTTCGAAGGGTGACACAGCCTATACCACGATGGCACTCGGCGCACACACGGATAATACATACTTCGTCGGTTCTTCTCCACATATGGGCGAAACAGTAACTGACATGTCATAGACTGATCCATGCGGATTGCAATTATTCCACCTTCTTTCCCATACTGATGGTTCTGGCGGGGCCACCCTGCTCGTGGACGGATTCTACGTAGCCTCCCTGCTTAAGGAACTACATGCCGATTCGTACGAAATCTTATCTCGCGTTGCCATTCCCGCACATGCTGCCGGGGAACCAACAGCCTTATACCAGCCAAGTCCGCCATGCGGCTATCCTACGCTGCGGCATGATCCCTTGAGTGGTGACCTTACCCAAGTTAGGTGGAATAACGACGATAGGAGTGTGATGAGCCATTTGGACCCTTCGTTGGTCGAAGCATGGTAAGAAGTGGTGTCGAATCGCGTACTGATTGTTGGTGCGAGCTGATCTGTGACGAAGGTACGACGCGATTAGGACCTGGCATAAACTCATCACCAGTCCAGATTCTGAATACTGGGTCCAGCTTACGCCCGGCGCAGTTCTCTGTGAGTTGCAAGATTCATCTTGTGGTGGTTTCTGTCTGCTGACGGGTCCGTGCGCGCATCTATATAGCTGTTGATAACCACCGAGTGTTGCATGGACGTTCGGCCTTTGACGGCAAGCGCCGTGTGTGCGGAGCGTATATTGGAGTGGACGAATACCGCTCCAAGCTGTCGGTGGTGCAAGAGAGATACGATCCCCAGCTCCAGCTGCAGGCTCCTGACCACCTTCCTCAGGGAGGAAACCGCAGTATATGGAGCCCGGCTCTTTAGGACAGTAGCCGACTAAGGGTTATGAATTTGATGGCATATGATAAGGATTTAGGAAAGGACACACAACACGTATTATTTGTTAATTGTGTTCGTGGCTCCGCGAGCTTCATGGTTACTGGCTGACAGATTTCACGGGCGCTCATGTGAAACCGCTTTACCCCTCTCCATATCAGTCCATCAGATGCTGCTGCTGTAACTTCTTGAAGAAGATGTAGCCAAAGATTGCGCGACCTTACTCACAATGCATTAGGTACTGTACCGCGAGCGCTCACTGCAATAGGGCTCGTCACATGGTCTAACAACAACTTGAACTAGGGAGGCAATGTAGAGATCGCCCGTGCTAAACCCAAAAGCGCTCGCGATTCATTTTCGCTGTAGGTTACGGATAGCACACGTGGTATCGGAATTTTCCCGTGCATGTGGGACACCCAGTACTAGTACTCAGTACTCATCCTCGATCGTTTGTCTTCACTCGACTGATGTACATTTACATTCGTTGCAGCTAGTTTCTACTCGATGACTGTATCAAGGTCAGAAGATATCATCGTTAGTATAATAAGACACCCACCAACACAGATGTCAACGCCGCGGTTTGGATTGGACATCCCAAGGGCCTGGTTCAATGAGCGCGCCTCGGACAATCATCTCAGGGGAGGATGAGGCACCCATTTTGCTGTAAGTCAGGGGATTGAGCCTGGAGCAACGGCGATATCGCTGTTGCAGAAGCTTGCGGTGCGCCATCCCAAGGATGCATCGATGGATACCGGAGCTTACTAGTTGACGTTACTAAGCAGGCCAACGTCCATCACCCGTACGCTTCGCCTAACCCAACCCAACTTTTGAGAAACGAAGACAGACCATCGCAAGTGGGCTGTGATTTAATGTCAGGTCACAGAGAACACGGTATCCACCGCCGCCGCCCTTCGTACGGTTGCGTTGAAGAGGTTGAGCGCCTTATTGGCTTCTATCATGATTCCTAGCGGAGGCGCCAAGAAATGGAGCTGTGGCGTCAGGGGCCTTGAGGCTGTTCACGTGGCAGGTCCAGAGAGCACAGCGAAGCACCGATACAGGGGGATCGTCTGAGGCAAATCAGCATGCGTTGAAGACTCGGTGGAATACCACCAATATCAAGTCGGCTCGTATACAAAAGTCGGTGGTATAAGACGACTCGCGCCTGCGGGTCACTCCACACCTTATATTCACGCGGCGCGTGAGGAATTCGTACCTGACTGTATGCCAGCGCGAGGCAGATTCACCGGAGATCTGCGTAACGAATTCGAGTTCATCCATATCGGCAAGATTAAGTTGTCATAATAATGTCGCAATATTTCGTTGTAACGCAGATTACTGGTGAGCGAACGTTATGGCGCTGTTGCGGACACAGCCTTTCGTTTTGTTTGGAGGCGTGACGGATGACGGTGGCTAGCAACTAGCCCGTAGTAGATACGCGGAGATGGTGGAATGATGATGCGTTGTGATCAACGCTTGAAGCCAAGTCTAGATCGTGGTGGAAATGGAACTCCAAGAAGGCGAGGAACTCAACGGGCTATTCCGGTGGGGAAGCTCACCACCGGGCATCCGCACGGAGAACACCGAGTAGATATGGTCATAAGAGGAAGCAGTACAGGATGGAGTTCATGAATGCCGTTGATACGGTTGGAAACGGCTGAAGCTAGTCATATGCACATAAAGTGCAGAGCTTCGAATTGTGGAACCCAGAGAAGGAGCGGCTCTGGATGGGTGCTTCTAATTTCGACCCTTGTATGTGCCGTCCGTGCCTTGGCGGATTCAGAAGAGTAAAAACGAGGCAACGATTTTACCTTTGGGAAGTGGATCTCTCTCGGACGTTGACGTGGGAGTGAACAGCTTCTATGACGGGAGGCTATGAGAGCAGACAGGCCACCGGCGTTTGACCGGAGGTCACGGACTTGAAAATACAACCAGGTTAGAAGCGATCACACAGCGAGCCAGCTGAAAAGTAAGAGACTCGAGAGTGTGGGAGCATCGGAGTAGGTGGTATTGGTATTGAAGATCACATGACCGCAGTGGCACCGCACAGCGTGGCGTTTTGGGGTAATTCGATCACCGACGATCAGAAAACGCCACATCGAGCGGAGAATGAATCTAGAACCTTAAAATCAACGAAAGTGGGGAAGTATAATGCGGGGAGAGACCAGTCATGTGCCCAAGTGAGTAATGATGATGGGAGCTGTGTATCGCTGTCGAGCAGCTGTGAGCATGAGTACTCAGCTAGAGGATCGTGTTCGCCGATGTCAAAACTCTGCGGGGAGCGACGACGACGAACAATAATATTTTCAAAAGATAGAGTGAAATGACATTTACAGTCCCCACTTTTGAGGTAATCTGCTCGATCTGGAGCTTTCGTTGCTTATTTAGCTAGAGGGCGTAAATTTGAAATTTCGAATTTAGCAATAGCTGGGTGTGTGCATATTTGTATTTGATTTGTACGCAATATTGATCAACGTACCGTTGCGTCGGGTCCCTTATCTTTGGTAGACGCTCTCCCATTTCTAAAGTACTTCTTCCTCGACCACAACTACAAAAAACCACTTCCTTCCTCTTTTGCGTACGCGCAGGACAGACAGCGAACACAACCGACAGCGACGACGACGACGACGACGACGACAACCGTAACACCATGGCCGCAGTCTGCGCGCCCCCATCACCCCCGGAGACAACCACACTAGCTCCAAGCACCACACGACCCCAACCTCTCCCTACATATGGCGTAACTGCCCCCCGACCCGACCACACTGACACCTGTCGTCACTCACTCGCGTTCCTCCAATTCGACGACGACGACGCGCTCCTCTTCCATCCCACTCTTGCCTCCGCACGAATTTCGCCCGTATGCATCTCGAGCACGTGACTGCCCATCCCCCAGACTCTGTCCTCTTCCCCTTCTTGCATGGCCTCGAAGGTGATAACGACGCACAGTGTATGTTCTTTGCTGGTCCATCGGACAAGGCACTCGCAGTACACGACTCTGCGGGCATGTTACAGGACTCTTCTGGGGCGCGTCGTCAGACCTCCCAGGTATAGAGGTCTCGTCTGGGTACTCTGTGACGAGGACTTTGAGGATGTCGCCGGCACGGGTATTGGTAATGCTACTGGCTGGGATGGCGACGGCGAGTACGATACAGACTCAGACGATGAGTTCTCCAGTTCGGAAGGCGAGCGTGAAGTCGATGGCGACGTGGATGTTGAAATGAGCCCACAGGATGCAAACGGGAGTGCCGGTGACCTGGATGCCATGGATGTCGATAGCACTCATGTCGATCCTCCTCACCCTCATCAACCACACGCACATCCACATCCAATGCATGGACAACACATGCATCCTACGACACTAAGCATATCGACAGCAGACTATGACACCAACACAAAGATTTCCCTTCCATTCCCCAGTGCTCCACTCGGTCTCCCCTACTCCGCCAACCCTGTTAATCCCAGTCTTAACCTCACACAGGCCCAGACGTTCCACGATCGCAGTCCTTCAAATGCATCTCCGACGCAGAATCGTCATCCACGCATGCCTCGTCCTCGGTGTCCAACTCGGATTCGGGCTCCACCAGCGCTACGTCCCTCCCATCTCCTTCGAGTCCGTCGTGTGGGACCTGTGACAATACCGAAGGAAAGTTCGCGACCGAGGATCGGATAGTATGACGGCATTTTTGAACTGAGACCGGTACGTCGATTTTATCTTGATCGCCGTCTGTTCTCATTAACATCCTCTGTCATCTGGTTCCGCTTCCAACTTCCATAGCTGAATCTCACTCTGTCCCTGCTCCAAGCCTCACCACCAAACGAGCGAGTTCAACTCCTCCGATCCTGACCTGCACCTTCCTACCCTCCCAACTCATCCAACCCTGCCCGCCCCCGCGTGCTTATGACTTCAACGGATGGAAGGCTGGTGCGTGCGGCGAGGACCAAGGAGGCGTAGATTTGGATTGGGAGTTTAAACCTGCGAAAGTACCCGAGGGTATTAGTTTGCGAAATTTTGGCATTCAAGTGGTGAGTGATTTCTCGAAAAAAATTCTACTTGTTATTCGCACGTCCCACCCGAACAAATCTTAAACGCACAACGATAACCTATGCTAACTCACTGGGCACTAGCCCCTCTACACATCCATTTCAGACATCGTCATCTACTCACCAAAGGGCGCATCTCCTGCTGCTCTGAGACTTGCAGAGCGGTTCAAGAAAGCCATCGAGAGAAAGAGGCGGGAGAGGCGGAGAGGTGGGCTCAGGGCACGTTTTCTGGTGTGGGGTGTCACGGCGGCGAGGACGGCCCGTCTCCACCTGGGAACTATCGATTCGGACCTGGAGGTGGCACCGGAGCCAAAGCAGGACCGGACGCTAGAGAGAACGATGGAGTAGAAGACCCTCATACGACCCGTGAGGGATTCCTCAAATACGGGGTGTATGTACTCGACGCGGGTGCCGAGCGGGTAGAGCAGGAACTTTCATGGATGGTTATGAAGAAAGAAGGGGAATGCGAAGGAGGTTGTGAACACACGGAGGGAGGCAAAGGGATGGGATGTTGTGGAATTGGATGTGCGGAGGGACGTTGTTGTGCGCTTGGAGGGCATGGGTTGACGGAAGGCACAGATGGACGTATTGCTAGTGAACTTGAGGTAGAGGGGGAGATGGATGCGGCGGCAGCGGAGGAAGTGCGTATGGAGGGCCAGGCCCAGCGGCATTCGTATCATGGACATGCGCATAGACAACATCCATATCGCACGAACGGTCATCACCGCCATCACTCGTGGTCGCATGCTCGTCATCACCACCACTCGCACCCGCATGCTAATGGGCATGACCACCATCGCCGCCATTCCCTTCTTGATTCCCAGCACCACAGCCACGCCTTTGACTACAATCCGAATACGCGCCGCCGTCACCGCTGCAGATGGGCTAATACCGTCGACTTCCCACAACGAGAAAAAGATGAGATGAGGGACCTCACTCGGGCTTCAGAGATTGTGAGCGTGTTGGGGGTTAATGCTGACGATGAAGAAAAGGTGGGTTACTCCGTATATTTATTCTTATCTTCCTCGTTTTCTGCGCATACATGCTTATCTTGGCGCTTGTTGCATTGTAGGACCAAGTGATTCCCCCCGGGAGCACAACAGCGACACACTGGAATCCCTATGTTGGACAGGTGTTCCTTGGGAATGCAAGTGATGTTCCGTTGTGGACGCCTCCTTCGAAACGGAGTGGTCTGTCGAGGCACGGACGCGATGCCCATCACTCTACCTCGTCTCAGCGGTCCTTTTCGCCGTCTAGCCACGCATACTCGTCACAACAAGCGTGCTCCTCCCCTGAACCAGACTCGTACACATCTCACGATCCCGAGAACCCCTCTCCTTTCGACACCGCCTCGAAACGACCCTTCCCACGGACTCGGTTTCGACATCTGCATCGAATGCCACGAGTTCGCGCCACTCCCATCGGCGGCTCACCTACGCGCTGCGGAGGAACATGTGAGAGCGTTGGAGGTGGAGTGGGTGGAGTGGTGGCGTCGGCATTGGGAACAGCAGAAGTCGCTTTGCAACGCCAGCTCGCCATCCGGAACGATCCCACCGCGTCCCCCACCGCATCCCTCCTCCATCATCCATCTCCCGTTCCCGAGCTCACCCCAGGGTTCACCGGCGGGTTTGAACCTGCTCATACCTGTGATTAGGTTTTTGGAGAGGGTGGTTACACCTGGGGGGTTGGGGTGTCTGACGAGCGTAGGGTTGGGTTCAGCGGGGATGCGAAGTATGGATGCTGCGGGAGATGTGAGTAGCAACGGGACAACACGAACACCTTCGAAGGTACCGAAGCTGCCTTCTCCGTGGTCTCCAGAGCCGGGTAGTGGCAGGAGTGGGTCCCATACTCCTCATCCTGCGAGCAATGGCTACGCGGACGACAGCGACGATATGGACACGAATGGACACGGAGTGACCTACCCACCTCCATCATATCGCCCTCGCCCGCTCAAGGTACTTCTATACTCGAGCGATGGATACACGGAGTCGTCGGTCCCTGCGCTTTCTTTGTTGATGGCTGTGAAGGGGTTGGGTTTGCCTGAGGCGTATTTGGAGCTGCAGGTGGGTTTGAGTTTCGCACCTTCTCATTCATCTTGTCCGTGTTCATCGACGAGTCTCAAATCGGTTTCAATAGGTTACCAAACGCCGTTCCTTCTTCGTATACCAATCCGAGGTGGGTCTACTCAAGAGAGTCGCAGCTCGATTGGGAGTGGCAAACGGTTCCTACCGTTCGCGACACAATACATTCGGATACGGAGAGATCCCGCGAGGGCTGGCACCTGCTGTGATGCCCGCGCCGACGGGCACCCCGCCTATGGTTGTTCCGTCACAGAGTCGCGGCCCTGGTTCCGATGGACAAGGAGGAATTCGACCGCTCACACTGAGTATACCCTCCAGTTCGTCTGTACCGACTGGGGCTATGTCCTTTGTGTCGGGTTCTGCGGGCTCGCTCAAGACTTTGCCAAATGGATCTGGACGAGGGAGTGTACTGAGGAGACCAAGGGCGAGCACAATGCCGACGTTGATATCGGATCATCAGCGTTGGTTCGACGATGCAAGATTTGATGGAAGCTTCCCCAGCCGCGTGCTTCCCTTCCTATATCTAGGGAATTTGTGAGTGCCGTCGTTCTGTTTCCCTTCGCAAGGGCGTCTGCTGATGATAGCGCCGCGGGTGACAGGAACCACGCGTCAAATGCCTACATGCTACACGCGCTCGGTATCACGCACGTCGTCTCAGTTGGCGAATGCGCGCTCGTCCCACCACCCCAGACCCCCACCACCCCGCCATCTCAATCGTCACCCTCGCAGACAAGTTCCTCGCATCCCCCCTCTTCCTCCGCTCACCTCGTAGCCTGGCGACCAAGGTTCCCTCTGGATCGAAGAACGCGAAGGCCGTATCAAAGTCCTCGACATCAAAGGCGTGTGCGACGACGGCATCGACACGCTTGAGCCCCAACTGCATCCCATCTGCACCTGGATCGAAAAAGCCCGGCTATCCGGCGGGCAGGTGCTCGTGCACTGCCGCGTGGGCGTGTCCCGCAGTGCGACGGTGGCCATCGCGTATGTGATGCAGCACCTTGGGCTCAGTCTCGTCGAGGCGTATTTGGTCGTGCGGAGCCGGCGGCTGTCGGTGTTGATACAGCCTAACATGAGGCTGCTGTATAATTTGCTTGGGTGGGAGGTGAGGCTTGCGCGGGAGCGGGCTGCGGGGGACGAGAGGAAGCTGCGAGAGGAGCTGACGAGGGCGCTGAGCTGGCCTTATTTGGCGAGGGAGGTGCATGCGCTGAATGAGAAGTATTTAAGCTGAGTGTGCCTGTTTTGAGAGTTCTCCCTCCCTCCCCTCCTTTCCCCGCCTTTCCCCCGCCTTTCCCCCGCTGTTTTTTGATGTCTCTCCGCTGTCCTTCTCGCCCCCGACCCAAAATGTACTATCACCTCCACTCACCCCCACTCACTCCGACCCGACTCACGTGTACACGAATGTTGACTTGTATCCTACTACGACTCCTGCATCCCCTCCCCTGTATTGTATCACCACCTGTTGCGTTTACCGTGTACGTATAAGGAGCCGCCCGTAGTGCTTCCGGGTTTTCGGCTACTTAATTATTTCCCTGGCTCGTAATACAATGTCTAGTTTTGGAGTGGCAATGCCCTCTACCTTCGATGGCGGCAAGACCACCGGTATAGTTAGGAACACTGAAGCCTGACAGTTCCTGCAATGAAGATCGATGTTTCTTTTACTCTGTACAAACAGTATATAACATGACAAAAAGAACCAGTGCAACCGATTATCTCGGGCTGCGCTCCTCCAGCCCCTGAGTGCCATACAAACACACTAACAAGTTAGCGGAAATGACAGCCGATACTGCATGAATTTGTCGAAATCCGGACTGATCATATCCCTGATTTCTTATCGGAG
Organism: Melanogaster broomeanus; assembly: GCA_014904935.1. NCBI lineage: Eukaryota > Fungi > Basidiomycota > Agaricomycetes > Boletales > Melanogastraceae > Melanogaster > Melanogaster broomeanus. The sequence continues at coordinate 27,696 of MU123746.1, read as the reverse complement.
AGTTTTTTTTTCCCTCATTTGTGCATGCGAGGTCGAAATGATAACAGTATGTTCAATATAGGCCTACTAAGAGAGACATGCATCCTCGCAGGTGCCACGGGGCCGACTGATACATCATACATGCTGCAGGACTATAGGATTTCATGTACGCCGTATACGTTGGCGCTGGAGGGCCCTTTATTTGGACAAATCTTGGCGAGTCAAATGAAGCCTGGATCTATATGCCATCCAGTACTCCCAGTGTACTGGCTGCAGTGTGTGCCATGTGAGCTTCGCGAAGGTGGGCCTTTTACAAAAAGTACATCTCTTTGCTGAATTTGGGAGAACACGGTGACAAGAGCAGGCGGTACTATGTGGTTTTATCAAAATCGCGAATGCAGCTGCATGAAATGATGGGCTTCACTATGCCGCAATGGTGTGCATGTGTGTTGTGTGTGTGTGTGCACTTGGCCACTGTGGGTGGTAACATAACGCAGTGACGTAGTTTTTTACCTACCTGCTGATTCACACGCGCACGTTCACTGGAAGGTGAGCGCAGTATAACCAATGACCATGAAATCACCTTCGAAATCCCAGCAATCCGGACATCTCGCTGATCAGAATGATCAGGTGCGGATGGATTTGCCCAAGTTCTTCTCGGTATATTCGATCCGCATTTAGGCACGGCGCAGTTTCCTAATCTCCACTGACTACACCTGATAATCGGGATCAAGGGTAATATACGATGACCACTGGCTACCAACCAGACCTCCAAGGCATCAGGCATGACAATGACATGCGTGTGTTATAGATGCGATTCGATGCCATGGCAGCATTCCATCCGCTTCAAGTTTTTTTTTCAGCGCTTAGCGTTTGAGCGCCATATGGCCATAGTAGGGTCGTTAATCATTCTCCGAGATTACTGTCAATTTCCACGGGACACGAGTCTCACCGCCAGTAGCTCTCGAATCAGACATAGTTATTACCCATCGGAGAGCCAATCGATGATCAATCAAGGTCCTCGAAACTCTAACGTACCATCATGATGGGACAGATAGTAGAACCCACACGCCGCGTCTATTGCAATTCTACAACATACGGTCCACGGTATGATATGAATCGTTGCTGGCTCCTGAGGCGGACCTAAGGCCTGGTCCTTGACAAACTATTTGATCACTTCCACTTGGCCAGCATTTGCGGATATGAAAGTACGTGTCATATGATCATGAGTAAACATTCTGGCATCATTACCGCGCAGATATCCAAGGTCTCGGCCTACATATCGCATAACTGCGTAACGCACGCACACATGCATGTAGGAATGCACGACAGATAGTACGTTAGGTGTTCCTCGACACTTCAAGGTTTGTGTATATGATCCTCCAAATGTCTTGCACGTTCTAATATCCAGTTTTGTGGATTTCCCATATCCAAGTATGTTTCTTATCTCTCAAGTCTCCAGAGCAGAGTTGAGTTTTGGGCCAGTAACAGTACAGGTGCGTGGGCCTTCCCCAACCTTATCTACGAACCTAATTCTGAACTGGCAAGTAGTACACATCATGTACAAGAGCGGCCATCAACGCGATGGCAGTTAGATCTCGTCAGATCTCCGTCATAACCAAACGAGGAATACGTCTCTAACGTATGATGCGCTCTATAATCTAGCCTCAGAAGTGAGTTTAACGTACACGGAATGATCCTGCTTTCAGTGATTGTCTAAACTGTGTCTACCCTATACCATGTCTGCGCCAGGACCAGCATTGTTCTGTGTATAAGATGGATTTTGCCCATCGCTGCACCTCACTTCCATCCGCTTTTCCACTACCTCTCAGAAACTTTCTCCTACTGTTGCTATTGCCACGTTCAAATTCCCTGCGTTATCACCGATCAACCCCCTCTGCCGTTTCCGTTTACCAACATCTCTAAATACTGAATATGTCATCTGCCACCGAAGCCGCCATCCCGCCGGTCAATGATGGCGCAACCTGGCATCAATCCTCTGCAGCGCGCCTGCAGTCCAAGCAATGCCGAACTTTACCCGCTGCTCCAGCATGCCCACACACACCTGTGGACTCTCTGGCGGCGTACCTTGCACTCAACCCCTGTGGGGCACAATGCCGTCCATCAAGTCTCACCTCCGTATGCACGGACACCATCATGCGGAGCGCTCTGGTCGTCCAGTGTCCGTGGACGGGATGCCCACACAGGCTTGCAGTGGGTGAACGTGCCAAGGCACATCCATTCTATCCATTTGGGTATCCGGTTCCCATGCACGTGGTTGTGCGGAAGTTATTCACTCGGGCGACAGCGCTGGAGAACCATGTCTCCTCGAACAAGTGTTTGGACATGGTAAGCTATTTTACTGGATTGTGATATGTGTTCTGCTAATTGAGACGATCAGAATTCCAATGACTGGTTTGCCGGGATCATCTATTAGGAACATGAACAGCAGTAGAACAGCTGTGCACTGTAATGACGCCTACAGCAAGACTAGCTGTACGCTAAATGCGATGACTACTAGTATACTACGCCTTACACGCAACCTGGATTACGCTACTACTTCACTCTACTAACCTGGTTCACGTGTGTACATGACTGCTGACTTGTATCCTACTACGATCCCTGCATCCTCTTCTTTGTATCTCCACTTCAAGTTGATTACGTTTCTCGCTTTCTTGCCATCTCCAGTCGCATGCAGTACTTCTGGTGTCCACCTGATCTGATTACCATACTAAGTGGAGTGCCTCAACTGCCACACTCATCTTCACCAATGCTTATGACGGACAATGAATAGAATCTCTCGTGTTCTGTTATTTGTTTGGAAATGTACTTTTGGAGATGATAGAGGTTTCAAAGTCACCACTCGCCTGCCAGAGCTGAACGCCAAAGTTCCGTGACCGACTTGCCATATTTGTCACATCACAGTTTCAAGTTCCCCCAGGACACACTCGCTTTTCCCTTCCAACTAAGATCCCCAAATCTCTACGCCATGGGCAACACAGTCTCCCTCTTTCGTCTCGCGCTCGCCGACTTTCTCGATAATCTGGCCACTTTCAAAGCACTGAAGAAACGCTCTCAGGCATCACCAGGCTTGCCTGTTGATAACCCAACTCGTTCATTCTGGATGTTCCCCCCGTCTCCGATCGCACAGCATTGCTCGAAGTTGCCGGAATATGCGGATTTTGTTGTCATTGGGTCGGGAATCACTGGCACTTCTGTCGCAAAGGCGCTGTTGGATCGCTGCTACTATGTCGAAGGGCACACCCCTAAGTTGGTCATGTTGGAAGCAAGGGAAGCATGTTCAGGGGCAACGGGAAGGTCTGTCCATCAATTCTTGGCTGCTGATACGTCGTTGAGCTCATCTACTGCTGCATAGGAATGGCGGACATATTTCACCACCTCTGTATCACGACTACACAACTTTACGAGAGGACCATGGAGATGTTATCGCACAAAGAATGATAAAAGTTCCGACTCGCTCATCTCCGTGAGCTTAGGCGTGCGGCGGAAGAGGAAGGGATACTCGAGGAATCCCAATGGCGAGAGGTCGAGACCGTCGACGTGTTTTACAATCAGGAACAGTTCGAAAAGGCGAAAGTGAAAGTTCAGCGCTATCAGCAGGACCTGGCTTTCGAATCTTCCATCATCATGTTTACGAGTCTGCAGAAGCAATACAGGTACGGTATACCTTCCCCACGGAACGAACTTATCACAGATGGATAGCAGAAATACCACCTGGCTTCTGATGCCGTGGGATGCATAGCGTCCGGTGCTGGAGCGATTCACCCATATAACTTTGTAACAGGAATACTTTCAAAGTTACTAACGCGGTACTCAGCACAGGTATGTGACCTGCGGATCTTTCTTGTCACGGTTAACATACTGTTCCACCCCAGTTTCTTCCTCTGTACCAATACCCCATGTACCTCGATTTCCGGTCCTTCTTCACCTGAGCCCCTGTACACGGTCGTCCACGCCAAAAGGAACAGTGCGGACGTCCTCATGTGATCCATCGCAACCAATGGCTGGTCCTCACTATCTACTCGAACCTATGCGCGGGAAAATCATCCCGTTTCCGTGGCAACATGACCACACAGCGCCCCGGACAGTCCATTTCATCTGAGATGGTTCCAGCGCTCGTTCGTCTTCTACGCATCAGCAGGTCGGCTATGACTACCTTACGCAGCTACCGCACGGCGAGCGCGAGTTCATACTTGGAGGTGGGTTCGCACAACAGGCGAACGAAGGCTATGAAGCGATGGGGAACACGGACGACAGCACGTACAGTAAACGTGTCGGCGTACACCTTGGGGGTGTCCTGCCGAGGTACTTCGGGGAAGACAATTGGGGTGCTGAGGGAAAGGCCGTCGATGGGAGATGGAGGGGAGAGCGGCGTCGAGTGGCCCAAGGGACGCGTGAAGGCCAGTACTGGAGCGGTATCCTCGGCATCTCCGCGGACTTGCTTCCTTGGGTTGGACGCTTGCCACCTTCGATATCTGGGCGTTCGACTACTGTCAGCCGAGCCCGCAGACCTGGGCTCACCCTCGATTTGTAGTGAATACAAAGACCTTGTCGTTGCGCCTCCTGGTGAATGGATCGCAGCCGGATACTCGGGGGAAGGTATGGTCCATGCATGGATGTGTGGAAAAGCGCTGGCGGAGATGGTTCTGGGGAGGGAGCAGGAAGGAAAAACTTGGGGAGTGGTTCCCAGATATCTTGCGGGTTACTACGGGAAGATGGAAGAAGGCGAGGGCTGAGAACTTGCTTGATATTTTCCGAGATTGATCCGGGTGGCTGGTGGCCAGCCCCTACAAATGTAGGTTAGGAGGTCTCCTCGGCACGGCTAGAGGAGAACAATAGTAAATGAAGATGTATTTGCACTCATGACGTGCTGAACTATGAAGGCCATCATTGCACATGCCTCAAGCTGTAATTCATACTGTAAGCCACCTTATGAAATCCGACTGCGAGTGATTGCGCACCAACTTCATTTGAGTATTGGTTGATATAGTTTGGTCAACATATAGTACTTGCTACTTACCTTCGTTTGACTTTTGTGGTATAAATCTGACAGTTGACGCGTTGACGTCAGCTTGGACTCCGAATGCCGCGCTCTTCAAAGTGCCTTGGAGGGTTGAAACGTGGTGGACGCTGGGTCTAACATTCTACAACACACCTCGCGGCCAAAACGTGTTTTTCATGTTATGTACCTGCTTCTGCACTCTGCTTTGCTGAATCCTCGGTCCATTCAAGAGTTGGCAATGCAAAGCTGATCATTGGTTCGTCAATAGCGATATAAATATTTCGACAGCGCGGCTATGAATCTATGATCATGACATCTCCCGAATTCACTCCATCTATATTCCGCCTGGACCTAAAACAATCACTTACCAAGTTTCAACTTTTCTGGGCGCTTCCCTACTTGCATTTCGGCCTGTATAGCCCAGAATCTATCGGGGACCCTCGCGTTTGCTCCCCTGACCATGGATACGGTACCAGGCTCGGATTCAACCCACCTCACTTGGGGCAACGTCGGCCTCGGCTTTTCCTTCATCCTCCTCAATGCCTTTCTCTCGACGTCGCTCAACCTAGGAGTTGGCCACTCGTTGGTCTCCTCTGCCGTGCGGTGCGTCGTGCAGCTCTCCATCGTTGGTCTACTATTGCAAAGAGTATTTGAGACCAACAACCCGTGGGCTGTCGCTGGGATTGCGTGTGAGTTCTCGAACGTAGTTTCGTGATCACCGATACTCATGACACCGACCCAACGCCGTAGGTCTCTTGAATCTCCTAGGCACGATTGAGGCTGGTGTGTTCCAGTGGTGTGGTGTTCTCCTGTCTTGCTGACGGTGCACCGCAGTTGCAAACAAGTCAAAGAAACGTTTCAATAACATGGTGATTTCTAACTATTTTCCATTCTACTCATGGCATTTTGACACTGTCCCGGTGTAGTTTTCATCGGTGTTGATGTCGATGTTGGGCTCAACGATACCAGTTTCTATAATCGGCGCGCGGTATGCTATGGCTGTGGAGCCATATCTGGAAGCCAGAACAGTACAGTATGTCTATCGCCGTTTATTCTGAACGAAACGAAACCCGATGATATTCCCTTTCGTAGTTCCCATAGTGGGTATGTTGTGCGGAAACACAATATCTGGCATGGTTGTAGTGGTCGCGTATGTGTTGAAGGAGATGTAGTACGTATTCGCGGCCACTTCTCGAATCCATTGCTCAGAGAACTAACGGAAATCCCAGCGACAACAGAGACAAAGTTGAGATGTATCTCGCTTTCGGCGCTTCCCGCTTCGAGGCGTGCTTGCCAATTGCGCGAGAAGCCCTCCGTCTGGCATTGACACCCACAATCAATCAAATGAGGTTTGTACTTTCTTCCAACATCTCGCCCATGTCTCGATTCTGACTGCGCACGCAAGCGTCATCGGTATCATTGCCATTCCCGGTATGATGACCGGTGCGATTCTCGGAGGCGCTTCGGTCGACCAAGCAGCAAAGTTGCAAATGGTAATCATGTTCATGATCTCTGCTTCAACAGGAATCGCAGCTATCGCCATCACTGTGATCACTCTTGGAGTTGTCGTCGGACGAGGAGCACCGTGTGCGCCCTGACAGGATCGATGTGAAGGAGCATCTCATTTGGAGAGCGAGGGACTGGGTCTTTGCTAAGATCGTTGGTACTGTGAAAAGTACATGGACGACGGCTGCCGGCTGTTGCTGCAAGAGACAAAAAGAGGGGAGGGCAGCCAATGGTGGGGGAACAGGCGAACGACTTCTGGGATAGAGTTCGGCTCGACCTAGTAGAACCTTATCATTTGTCTCCTTGCCAATGAAGGCGATGTCAGGTTACCTGAGGTATGTACTCGGCGTGACTGCCGAGTTGCAGATCACGGAGGATGGAATGAGGTCATGTTTTAAGCACACCTGCAAACTGTAAATTTAACTTCCGAGGGGCACGGCAGACAGGACTGTATTTCGAGTTCCGGTAACAGCGCTGGCAACAAACCTCGATCATCACCGTCACCCCCAGGAGGGCGGAAAGTTCAGCACTAGTGGTAGTACTCATCCATTCTTGGAGCGTGGTAATACCTCCATAAGGAATGGTGAGTGTAGGAGTCTGGCCATCATGCATTCATGCATTATGCATTATATGGACTCAGCTACCGGAATAACTATTGCTGCGGGGAAGGCCATGACGTGAGCGTCGAGTAATGGCAAATAGAACAACTTTTGTGGTAAACTGTGGGGAACGAGAGCGATAAGGTTTCGAGGTTGAAACGTTGACTGCCGCATCAGGATTCAGTGGCATCGAGCGTGCTGGTGATTAAGGGTGATTTGAGGGCGGCGGATCAATCGATCACCGCTCACCAGCAAGGTGCCCAAAAGTGGGGATGTGCTAACTGGAGCAAGGCAGAAATATGCTTTGCATGCGTCTGGATAGTATTCAAGTCACAGTACTATCGGTTGTTGATCGTAGTGCTGGTAGGATTTGGGCCGGTAATGCATGACCGACATGACCATTTACCAAAACACTCCCGCAGACTCAGACCGGCAAACTGAAAACGCAGAAATGCGGATTTGTGCGTGGTTTTGGATCCCGCCGAGTTTGGAATAGCTCGGATTCAGACATTTTTGGGAGTTCCAATACTTTCTCCACCAATCAGACATAGAGATCTCTTGTCATGTAAAAAAACACCGCAAGCCATTGAACTTAAGCATTCATTTCAGTCGTTTTGCAGATTCGGATGTGCCCGTAGGAACAGATCTGAGGTGACACAAGATCGATGATGAGGTAAGAAAAAGGAAGGTTTCATTTGGAGATTGTACTTCTGTGATTTCACCTTGACATTGGTCACAGATTCGGAACAACACGACCTTCGCCATACTATGCCCAGCATGAGCACATGAGTGCACGACCGACAACAGCGTACGGTAATCAGATGCGGATGCCGCCATCAACGGAAACCTGCTTTGGCCACGAGAGTTTTGTATCCACTTGGAACGGAGGCCCCCGAGTCTATGACTGGGAGAACAATACCCGCGAGGTCGTAATCGTTTGCATCAAGGAATCTTCCTGTCTGGTTGCTGTAAACACTCCTGAGGACGATAGGCCCCCTGGAAGTTAGATTATTAGATACACTGTGAGGTAAGGGAACTGCCAGTGGTAACGTACTGTTGACCCGTCACGAAACGACTGTTGCAAGGAACTTCAGGCCGACCAAGCCGGTGAACTGCGGACAGTGATTATCTTTGCCAAGTGGACAAACATCAGCCGACAGGTCGGATCCCTTGCAGCATGCTGTGCACGTTTCCTTCTGCGCCGTGAATCTAACTTTGATGGCCGCCACTTGACTGTCGCCCCAGTCCACCTTCGGCAATTCTGCCCACGACGCTGAGGAAGGTCGCTTAATCCCCTACTGCTGGCTGAATAGTCGCTCCTGAACTAAGTTCCGACTTTCCACGATCTCTAACAACACAGTGCCATGGTCTCCGCCGTCAGTTCTTTGAGATCCCACACACTCCGTAGTGCAAAGATATATCGCTGTGCATTCGTTAACTGCAGTAACAGGGGTATTACGGCTCTCTCGACCTCAGGTCGCCGCCTCTATACAGGAAGCCGACGTAGGAAAATCAGGAAAAATCGAGATTGGCCACAGCAAGATTACACATGTACATGCCTGTAATACTGTACTGATTCCACCAATGAGTGTGGTCCGCTCTAAGCTCCAAAATACACCGTCATACAATTTGGGCTCGATCTCAGCTTCTCTTGTGGGATATTATATTTGGGGTATATTTGTAGGCCATCGGGTGGTGGGCCGATACTTCTCTCGTCTTACCTAGTAGCACTATTGGTTACCCACGTAGTGGTGAGTCGAATCATGTTCATTTACGATTGTGAAGCGGACCTTATATAGTATTAATGGTATCGAGTCTCAATATTGTCAAAATGTCATATCCAATATAAAGTTTACTACTCATCTGGAGATTCCCCACTCATTGGTACAGATCTGGACTCGACGCCATCTTCTCCATTTTGCGAAGCACGAGTACTACATGAATACCAACCACAGCCTTGGTGCCAAGTGCGATGGCCTTCAGGTCATCGCATGTGCACGGGGGATGCCGCCATCAACAAAAACCTGGTTTTGGCCATTTGGTTCGAAAGGCCACGAGTATTTTTTCTTATATCGAATCAGATGCTGACGGCCATGAATGATTGGGAAAGCAATACGGCGTTCCAGGCCGTAATATCAAGGCATCTTCCGGGCTGCGTTCATCGCGCGGTAAGCGAATAAGTAGCGTATTGTGTCAATTCGTGATGCTTGAGGTTGCCCTACATTGATCAGGAAATTCGACGCCCGCAAGAAGAAAACAGAATTCAACCTTCGGGCCGAACAAGCCGGCTCAACGGTGGAAGCTCGTGTTGCCTCTGCCCAGTTGACTCACTGACATTAGTTGGCGGGGGATGTAGTGCATTGTGACTTTTATGGGGGAGGGCATAAGTCGAAGCCCCCAGGCCTATTTTCTGACGGATCAGTTTGCAAAGAGGGACAGACCACGACGCCCACCGCAAGTTGTTAGAGAGCGAGAAACGGGATTCAGGAGCGACGGACACGGTATGAAAATTAATTGGAAACAGAAATTGGTGCCAGTGTGTGTGGTTTTCAGTTCTTTCGTTAAGAGATGCCATCTACTATGTCTCTGGACTCCGTATCAAAACATAATATATTACAGGTGTACAAAGTTATGTGCCAGAACATGCTATTCACTACAGTAACAAGGATATTACACCTCTCCTCGACCTCCATGCCAGAACGGGCCATACGAAAAATCTAAACCAAGGTATTTACTTTACATTTATTAGAGCCAACGTGCCTCTCCAGCGCCTGCTTCCTCGAGAAAGTTTTTCCGCACCTCCAGCACTGCACCCTGATGCCCAGGTGAACGGAATAAATGTGCCGTGGTACGTTCATCCATATCAGTGCGTCGGTGCATCCTGCCCAAGGGCACTCGACCAGCGAACCCTCTTTGTGCTGTGACCGTGCATCCGCAGGTGACTGCGGATGGAGGTCATAGTGCCCCGCAAGAGGATCTCTGCAAAGCGTACCGCGGTATCAGCCGGCAGACGTGCTCGCACGCGGTAGTCTGCACGGCGAGAGGAACGGTGTTAGGGTTCGGTACTGCGGTCGCAGCACTGTGTGCGGTTTGGCGCCCAAGTGACCAACAGCGACGTGGTTCGGATCTGCATTGGGTGGCGTTACACGCATGCTAATGATTTAGGTCCACGCAGTTACCCACCGATCGAATATTGCGTCGCCAAACCTGGTGAGGCGGAGGAGCTTCCCAGACTCATGGAAGTGTTTCCGTTTTGGCCTGGATATGTGCCGTGGAACGCAGCCTCCACGGCCGATGGGTTTCCTCCAAGTTCTTGGTTTGGAAATGTCTCGTAGATGGCAGCCTCCACGGCTGAAGGGATGTGTTGAGAGGGAGTACTTGTGGACGAGAACGGTTCTTGTTGATATGCATTGACGGTGAGAGCTTCGAGGTGACACACAATCTCCTCGATTGTGAATTCCCTGGCGATGAGTTCGGCGATGATGGGAAATAGAGGAGAAGAGCTCAGTGAGTCTGAATAATTAGACATTAGACAATAGACAGAGGTCTTCTGGAGATGTTATTCCGTGATAAAGGTAGAATCTGATCGGGTACTTATTTATACGCATCTTCACTGGCCGTGTCGGTATCCAAATCGTCATGACTGCGGGTAAAAGGCTTGAAATCGTTAAGTACATGCTAGCGCCCCCATACTGGGAGGGCGCAAACGGTGATTAGTACGAGGGGATTTTCTTCCCATGGGGTGACTCTATCTTGGATCTAGAATACCACACAGTCCTAAGCTCCAAATCGCAACCAAACAAGGCTTTGAGCAATCGTGCTTCGCTCAGATAGCGAATATTCCCACACGCGTGGACTAGTAGGCGAGTATCAGTGTCGGAAAGAGTTTCGAGAGTTATATCACCGCTATGGCCAAATTTTGGGTCTGTATCTGTCGTTCTAGCATTTGCGGGGATTGTGAGCGTTCTGATGCAATTAGAAGCCACACGCCGCTGAGCGCTGATGGGTGATCCGACAATGCAGTTCCAGATCCCTCCCCAGATCCAGCCGAACAGCAGGGTCGTCACACGAGGGAGGAGTGCAATCACTGGAGATCTCCCACTGGGATCCGAGGCCCACGTCGTTGCTGTGACTGAATGCATGCTGCTGTATCATCGGTTACACGCCCAGGGCCACAGTGTAGGAATAAAACTTTCGTTTTTTTGTTTCGTTTTACTCGCTTAATATCCGCCGCCGAGGGCACCGAGGCATATCGATATCCAACGGCCACTAGGAGCCTGGTCATGGTAGAACGTTGGAACTATGGTCACCTTTTTCAAACTCCGATCCACAGCGGATCTCGTAAGTTTTTGATCCTTGGGTTTGATCTGCAATTGACGGCGAGGTCGGGGCATAGCAGCGTTGCCTTTGTACCGTATTTGTACTACATTGAACGGAATACTAACTTTGGGGTAGTGGCATCGTACGCCAGATAGTATCTTCGAGACGCCACCCAACGTTGCAATGCTCACATAACATGTTGAGGTTGATGCATTGATGTACTATCGAATCTGTACGCATAGCTACTGAATGCACTAGCCAAAAACCAATATTAATGCCGAACGGCCACCGCTCTTCGAACCTGAGTCATGATCATGTCTCTTAGCAGCTCACTCGGGGCGCCTTGACCCCTTTGAAGGGCCCGGTATCCTGACCTCGACCCACTCTGTATGATCCTCGCCAAGTGGTATGTATTATTCCGAATCTGCATTTCCTTGTCTTTCCCACCTGCTTCTCTGCACTTACAGCACAACCAGGTCTCCATCGTGATCTATAGTCATCATGATGTTATCTGCGCTTCCCTCCGACTCAGAGCCCAAGAGACACGCCAGCGCAAGCCGCAACTTGAACCTCAATCTAGCACGTATCAGGATTCTCTGATCACGCTTTTGCTTTTGTTTCACTCCGTGGAGCGTCTAGACGTGTGTACCAATGATGGAGTTTCCATGCCGACCCAATGTCACTGAAACGCTGGCATGATTGTTGTAAGGGCAGTGCTTTCTCGAAGCTTGAGTTATTACGAAAACCACTCGTATGCAAATATTCTGTCAGGCAATCAGTAGGCCGGGGTTCATGATCGCACAAGAGTTCTCCAGGTGACGAACTCTTCTCACACGGCCTCGCGCTCCGTGGGGATCGGGGGTGTCAGACATCATGCATCATGGCCTGTAAGGTCGAGCAACTATACACAAACCGGGATGTTGGCAAGTCGCAGTGTGATGCTCATTCTGATCCGGGAAACAAATCGTATCTTCAATGATCATACGAACCCGTGCTTTGGCCTGGTCTGTGCAAAGAGATATACTAAGTTTACCCTGGGACGGGAAGTTCCGAATCCGATGAGAACCCCCCACACATAGCTCATATGGATGCACTTCCTGAATCCGTTCGGTGCGGCGGGCTCTGACTCATTCCTAGTGCACGTCTGATATATATATATTATAAATCTATGCATGATCCTATGAGCGTGTGGGTGTTCCGAATTGACGGAAATTGTATCACCGTTGTACAACTTGTACTGCACTCAACAGCGCCGAACAGCACATTCCGCGTATCCGGGGAAAACCCCTTGCCAAAAGACAACTGACCCATGAATCAGAAAGGGCGGGTAATTCATCGGTTTTCCGTGTTTGTTGTATTCTGCCTCCTGCGTTTAGCCTTCCAACACATTTCTTGCTGAAACTTTGCGAAAGGTGCACATGTGGTAGATCCGTCATCCTAGCTAGTAAGAGCCGCAGTTTTCCGTGTCCAGAACGCTCGAGACCACGTCCGCGGCGGCGCATGTCTGTGCACCCTGAGGTTATAGCTCCATCAGATTCGGCACATTCCAGGATAAACTTTGCTTATCATCTCCAAGGTCGTCAAAAGATGTGCATCATGATCAGGGAGCACATATTATGAAGACCGAGGCATTGAGCGCTGTAATGAGACAGGCTGTCAGGGTCAGCGGTGCTTCTGATCATCGAGCCATTAGTAAGTAATCTCCGGAAGTTTGACAAACCAAAATCACGCGTACGTCCTACTTGGCATCAATCCTAATCCACATTGACAGTGTGTAGGTGGCTGCTGCCGCTCAGTTGGACGTGCGTAACGTGCGTTGTCCACGGCTGGTGGTAAGTACCCTGAACCCTTTAGTTGAAAGTTGGTTATAACCGTAAGTGAACACCTGCGATAAGAAACAGAGATATATGTTGATGGCATTTGCGATTTAAAAAAAATAGAATAGGAAAGCAGCCCAGGAAAAAAAAATCAGAGCTGGTGTTGAAAGTCTGCTTCAGATGTATACTTGACGCACGGTCGGAGGTCACGATCTTCAATCCTCAGTACTCAGTCACTGGTTTGGCCAAATTGGCGAGCGTCTCAGCCCTTAACTGGGACATTGTCTCCGACGGAAAAAGCTCGGGTGTCATTCCCGAATATGTGAGCAAACGGTGGCATAGTGACTGGGGATTACATACAATGCGGATCCTGTGTGCATGTGAACTGCAGCATGAGTTCACCGTTTCAACGATAGAACTTCAAATGACAATGCCGCGAGCATATTCACCATAGCGGAGCACGAAAACGCATCTGCAAGGTAACCTCCAACACCTTCGAAATACCAGTCATTTATAGCTCTCAGCGCTCAGGGTGCAAGCTTCATTGTGGACTTATGCCTTCCCGGAAGACCTATCTCCCCATTTAAACAACCTATCTCGTTGACGAATCGACCAAGGTTGAAGGCAAACCTAATCATAGTGTAAACACTGGATGTCACCGCATGGTTTCCCGCATCAGGGCTTCCACGTACAGCAACTGTGGCCAGTCACTGAAGTCTGGAAGCCACCTCGATGCTACGACGGCTTGTTCATCTTCTGCGCGTTTTCTGCCAACCTATCGGTCGAGTTCGATGACAATGATCCGGCGGCTCGTGCTCGTGCTGGAAAGGTCTAGATCTGCAATAAAGTGATAGAACGGGACGGTTGACGTGGGACCAGATGTCGGAACTTGATTGAAGACTTGTCTTGATGTCGTTCAGAGCTTCATCTGATCTTGGTGCATTCTAGTATTTCAAACTTCGATGTGGCGCAGATGTGCGAATTCTCTGCCCTGAGAGTGCATAGCGCTCTCGGGGTTTCTAGGTAACCGTTGATCTGTAACAGAAAACCACGACGCATGCAAGGTCTTGGTCATCAAGATGGCCATGACCTTCCACCCTTGCAAGTTCCGGAGAACGCGAGGTGGTACAGTTTCCAAACTCGATGTGACGTTACATGTACGAATTCCGTGTCCTGAGAGTACATGACATGATGGCGTTCTCAATATTTCTAGGTAACGCTTGATGCAGTGACTCGGAGATGAAATCATCGGCGCATGCAAGATCTGGTCCATGTCACGATTGCGAGAGGCCAGACGGCGTAGGAAGCTACCACCTTATCCACGTACATATATCCAGGGCCTCGTAAACCTGCCACAGAGAGAGAAACGGTCGCGGTTACGGATGAGATCGATGAGAGTTGAAGCAAAATACAAGCCGTGGGAAGATGAGAACAGCCCAGTTTATGCAGAAGCCTGAGCTCATCATGATGAGGATATCATATCCACTCGCACACATACCAATGGTATTATTTTAATTTATCCCCATACTTCAAGTTCTGAACAAACGAGCAGTTGTGGACAGCAATATAGTAATTCAAGCGGTGTCATCCTGTGTGAGCAGTGTGTCCGAATAGCTCTCTTCGAAGCTGGGTTTCTGCAGGCTAAAAATCGAGTCAACTTCCATATACATACCGTGCAAGGCGTCGCGTCAGCTGAACGGCTTCACTCACCACTCACCACCACCCGGATGTCGACAATAAACGCTGGTGATTGGACAATGAACTGTCAACCATGTGTTTTATAATTTGCTACCAGCTACTAGATCTTCTGCACGTCGGGTGATTCGAATTTTGACAGTTGAATGAATCTGCTCCATCATCAGTTTGCGTAGTGGAGTCAAACTTTGACGCGACACCACCGCGACATTCCACCTTTGGCACTTGATCAGGACGCTGAGAGGTCGCTTAGGTGGTCGGGCCGAACAACAGTAGTAAGTGCAGAGCTTGTCCCTCGGCCTATATAAAGTTCGACTCTTCACGATCTCTAATGGCTACAGTCTTCGAAGCTTCAAGTTTGCTGACTCTAGGTTTCTTGTCTTTCCAGACTTATCCATCAGAAAATATGGTCTCGGATCTTTGAAAGCGCTTTATAAATCTTCCACAAAATGCAACGCCGACACCCCAAATTGCAATGACGGGGTGCCGACATGTGCGATGAGACTAAGTGAGTCTTGAAGAATGCGCTCCGCCGTGTTATACTGCATGTCTCTCCCACTTGGTATCATCAATTTGCACAGACTCGGATGCAACTTCGGTCAGGTTTTTAAAAATTGAACACAGCCCTTGACAGCTTAACACGAGAAGGATGAACATGCGAATGTACCGTTATCACTGGCAAGGGGAATAGTAATATTAATATCTCCTCTCCGCTAGCTAATAGCCAAACTGGGTTCAAGGTGACCGCAAGCAAGTTAAAGTCACATCGGATCCGGCAACGCGAGACGTAACCACTCATCTAACATCAGCGTCCAATATCACGTATGCAGACAACTGACGTACATCTGTACAGATCACCGTGCCCCCCCCCCCCCCCCGAAACGCTTCCCAGACACCATACGGAACCTGACATGATGTAGGCCTATCCATCGAGCGCAATTGTCGGCTCCAGTTATATTCATTCACGTAGTATTGTACACAGGAGTTTTACAGTGCTACCTCAAGCTGCCGCCTCTACCTCAAGCCGGAGTAAAAAGGATCTCAGATCAACTCGCTACATTTGTTAGATTTGATGTGATTATCCAACCCCCACTTCCTCGTGAATAATTTTTTGCATCTCCCGCATTGCAACCTGACGCCTAAATGAACAGAACAAATGTGCCTTGGTACATTCATCCACCTCATTGTATCCGGTGCACCCGGCCCAAGGGCATCTGACCACCGATCTCTCTTTGTGTTTATAACCGTGCATGCGTAGGTGCGTACGGACGGAGGGGCGAGTGCCATGCAAGAGAACTGTGCAGTGTGTACCGACGGACAGCTGGCAAATGTGCTCGCTTGCGCCAGCTTGCAAAGGTAGGGGAGTAGCGTTTTCGTCCGGTAACATCGTCGCAGCACTTTGCGCGATTGTGTTCGCATTCACGGGACTGGCAGCAGCGTACCCTTGATTCAAACCTGCTTGGGTGATGTCACAAGGATGCTAATGCCCTAGGTCCACACGTTCACCTACCGATGGAATATTGTGTGGCCAATCCTGAGGCGGAAACCCAAGGGATTTTCTTCTTGGCTAAATGCGTCGTGGAACGCAGCCTCTATGATTGATGGCATGTGTTGAGAAGGAATAGCGGACGAGAACAGTGCTTGTTGTCCTTCATTACAGGTGATTCTGGATCCCCCGGCGAGGAGGGGGAGTACTAGCGGAGAAGAGCTGGGCAAGCCCGACTGTGAGTTGACGGACATGAGAGAGTAGTGTTGGGGATGTCGTTTTAGAGCAAGGGATACAGACGACATTTGGGAGGGCATACACAAGTATATATATGAACGCTCCCCAGCCCAGCCTGGCTTGGTGGCCGCAGCGTGTGACAGGACCTGTTGGTCCTCACTCGTCAACTGACCCTTTAATTCTCTAAATTATCGAAAATGCAGGCCAGTTACCGCATACTAGCTTTAACCCGTTGTGACGTTGTCACAACATGCGTTCAAGCTAGCGTGCTTTGCGCGGGGCATGCTACGCATGCAAGGGGGGCTTTGCCCCCTCTTTGTTAATGTATTATCCCTTTCTGTATACTGCAGGGCAAAGGAAGGACCACTGGTGAGAACATGTTACCATGGCCTCGTTCCTCGGCCAGGTAACATGTCCTCACCAGTGGTCCATCCATTGCCCTGTCATCCTATTTATCATCCAACCTCCTTACTTTCACATTCTAGTATAATCTATAATCCTAATCACTACATTTCTAAGTACCTCTGCATATACTACATTCTTAGTCTTTGTCACATTCATGTCTGGACCCCTATTCCCGAGTCTGGCCACACTTGCACATTCCCGGCCCCAGACTCCACCCCAGTTCTATTTAAGTATAGATCTTGATTAGTGAGCATGCCAGTGCCTGTCATTGTTCCATTCTGTTTCCAACTCATATTTCATATCTGGCCTTTCATATGTATTCTTACTGCACCTTCATTCTTGCTTACTGATATCTTACTAATATTCCAGTCTCCAGATTACCAGACTGCACACTGCTATGTCCCCTTCTAGTACTTAAACTGTAGATACTTGTCCCCTATGCAAGGGATCAACTCTCCACCTGAGTAGTTGAATTCAAACAGTCTACCCTACTCTATCATCTATGCTACCCCAACTGGACTTACACCTGGACTTAGCCAGAGAAGACCTGGACTTGACAGACACTTTGACATCTCTGCTCTGATTATTTCCAGTACTCCAGACTTCCCTATGTTGACTTGTCACAATAGTTACCCCCCTTTATTGGTTATTTTCCTTTGTAGTTTAAATGCTCAAGTTGCTCAACATGTAGTTCATGTTCTACAGTTCAAATATGTAAGGTAGTAAGGTGGAAGGGAGGCTAACCTTAGGGTTGTGCACTGAGGACTGTAATAAACCTTACATTGGAGCAAGCAGTGAGGGGAGAAACACAGGATGTCCAGCCTTAGGGGCAGCAGCAGTGGTAGTGTACGCAATTTTTGGTAAATTAGGGTTAGGGTTTCCTAATGGGTGCAGCCTTAGGGGACAATGTGGCGAGATAATAATGGTGAGATGAAAAGCACGCAAGACGACACTGAAAAGGAAATTCACGTGGGCATAAGCGAAATACGCGCTGTTACGCGCTGTTACGCGCTGATACGCGTTGATATCCGAGTTTGGCGACGCGTAGTCGTCCCCTAACAGTCGCTTCGCTCCCTCCCACGCCTCGCCCGTTACTTTATAGAGATACAATGTCACTTTTACTAATAGGATTATTCGATTTGGTACTACTCGGCTACGGTTAAATGCCATGTAATGCTGAAACGCTGGCAGCCTGGCACTGTGCTGCATACCGGTTATAAAATGACATACGCGGTGTAATGCTGGCGGGATTTCCCCTGACCTCCGAAACATCAGGCCGGTCGCGCCACATTTACCTAGCCTAATCTAATCTAATCCCAAAAATTAGATGGTGTGTACCTATACTCATTATTTTATCTGTAGCGCCGTCACATCACGCCGTGTTGTGTGAAGGGGACCTATCCACTCTCAAGACTAGTGATGAGCCAGCAAAATCCCCCCCCTTTGATACAGGATCAATGTCTGGTTTCTTTGGTTTAATGTGGAGCGGGTTCATCTCCGCACACGTTGACGACTGGCTGGTAAAGTGATTCTTAAGGGACCGGATGGCAGCAGCAATATAAGCCATTTATTGACATCCTGCAACGAGTCTGTGTGTATCTTACAGTATAATACATGCTAGCTGGGCTTCGAGCCCAGCAGTTGCAACCAGTACTCTTGGAACTGAGTAACAATTGACACCTCTGAAACACGAGGAAATGCAGCCCAGCGGCATGAAAAGAGAATGAAAAAAAATGCATCAAAAAAAAAAAACCTTAAAAGTGATACAGGGTAGTTAGTCGGATATGACAAGCTGCTTCGGTTGTACACCGGATGCACAGCCCGACTCGGGGATCATGACATTTCTCAGTCATCGGTTTTTGCCAAATCAGCGAGTTTCTTGATCCACATTCGAGGTGTTATTTTTAGCGGGAAAGGCGCTGGGTGTCTGTCCAGCTTATGTGAGTGAACAGTGACAAAGGGGCTAGACATCACTTACGATGTAAATTCCGTGGTGAATTGCGGCAAAATTTTGATGGGTTCACCAGTCTCATCGACAGGAGCTTCGAACGAAAACGCCGCAAGTATATTCACTATAGCGGACCACAGGGATGCATCTGCGAAGTGTCGGCCAACACCTTCGAAGTACGAGTCATTCAGAGTTCCAGGAGGAGGTCGCATTGCGGACTCACAGACACGCCTTCCAAAACCAAAAACATACGAGACAGCGTCTTCATTTAAACAACCCGTCTCGTCGAAGAATCGACCAGGGTTGAAGACAGATGGTTCAGGATACTTGGCTTCATCGTGTGCCATTGCCCTTAAGTTGGCATACGATTCATCAGGTCCGAAACGCAAACAGGATTGTGTACTCACCATACATTAGGAATTATCGTTACACCTATCATACCTGTGTTGAAGCAATTGAAACCAGACAGAGAAGGGCTGCCTTACCTTTAGGAAAGAAGTATCCTCGGTAGATGTCATCAATGACGTTACTATGTGCAATCCCTATTCAATTTCCGATCAATAGTGCGAACCCATTGCAGGCGAAATGCTCACCAAGGGGAACTACTGGATGCCATCGCAATGTTTCTCGCAACACGGCTTCGATGTAGGGCAAGTGCGGCCTGTCACTGAAGTCAGGAAGCCTATCAAGGCCCACAACAGCTTGAATTTCGTCTTGTGCGCGTTTTTGGACATCGGGATACAAAACCATCGCGAGCACAAAGACCTGAAGCACTGAATCCGTCTGACATTCGAATAAGCAGAAACTCTGATAACTTGTGACGGGACCCACAGTATATGACGCAGCTAGGGGATGGTCTGAACTTTTGGTTTCAAAACATATAATGTATCACCTACCGGCAAAGGATGTCGCAGCGGCCGCCTTGATAGCCTGAATGACGACCGCCGTATCATCGTTGTTGTCGTCGATCTGAGACAATGCGTCCCCTACCATGCAGGGAGCAATCGTGCCTTGAGCCTGCATCGTGAGTTTGTGAGGCCATAGGCCATGGCTCATATGGCGACATAATTACCAATTTATCCTGCACGTACTGGAACGGTTCTTCCAGCCACCAGGCCACCATTTCACGCACAGAGAAAACGGCCCGCTGCCAGGTCGCACCAGGAAACCACGGTGGAATGTACTTGACTAGAATGCATCAGGCGACTACCCTTTAGATCCTCATCGTGTCCTAACTTACGGAAAGGGAATGAACCCATAATAGCAGAGCTCTCCGGGCTGATGGTAATGGCGATTAGCTCAGTGATAACCTTTATCTTTTCTATCAATGGATCGCGGAACGAAGCGGCGTCGTAGTTGTACGTAGCGGACATTATGATAGAAGTCGAGTGCCTACACCGCATTTGAGTAAACGATAGTTCAGCAAGAATGAACGATGCTCACGTTCCAAGGTGTTGCACATAATCAGCAGGAGCTCCCATGATATTTTTGACGAGCTCCCGTGCCCTCTTCATTTGCATAGGCTGATGTATCACCGCACCATCGGAATGAAGAGCCTGTTGGAAGACCCTTCTGTGACGTCGCCACACATCGGAGTAAGGCATAAATGCCGTATTCCAGCTGATGTCCATCCTTTGATAAGGTGAGCGTCAAAATGTCTTCCTCAAACTGGGTGCGTGAACAACCAACATGTCACTAGCAGCGAGATACGGCCTGCTAGAATAATTTGGAGAGCGTTGTTCAAGCAAGGCCTTGGCACTTTCGAAGGAATTCAGGATGATCGCGTCTTGTGTAAAGAGTCGGACGTGGACAACATCTCCTGAAGAGCGGCTCGTGAAGGGGATGAATGGATGAAAACACAGCGGTCACGAACCATACTTTTCACCAAGACGTTTGTAAGCAATCCATGGTTCAGAGGCAGGTAGGTCGAGTAGGTTTCCTAAGATTGGCAAGGCGCGAGGTCCAGGCGGCCAAGCTGCCAATGGTTTGGCGGGTTTCTTCCAAATAGAGTACGACACTACTCCGATGGCTAGTAAAGAGACCGATATTATGGTTGTGTTGTCCATACTAAGAGGATCTCCTATGGATGATAGCAAAAGACGTAGGCAAAACGTCCTGTGGGAATGCCACGGGCCAGGTGGTAGCGCTCTGCAAGCCTTTAAATCAGCGTCACTGGTAATCTAACAAGTGACAATTGACATGCGCTTGGCCGCATCTAGGGTTATGCTTCCCCTCAAAAAAGTGGATATAGTCGGTACATCCCGGAGTGAACGTAAAGGAAAAACTGTAAGTAGGATCATAGACGTCCGTTCGCTGCGGACGCGTGAACACGGAGCGGAACTGTTCCAATATTGAAAGGAAGAACTATCATTTGATATTGGGTGTCGGATCGATAGACGCGGTGTAAGTCATCAAAGCGTATATGGCTACAAAGGAACTGTAACATGAAGTCACACTGGCAACGTTGGCACACTGCTGCAGTTACCATCTTCGGTAACTCGGACACGGATTACTAATGGTATTGGCCACTAGGAAGTTACTCCGCCGTGGGAAATGCAGAAGGATATGTCCACTCGCACACATACCAGCAGTATTATCCCCATACTTCTGAACAAACGAGTAGTGGGCAGCAAATAGTAATGCAAGCGGTGTCATCCTGTGTGAGCAGTGTCGACTGTGTCTGTCTGAACAGCTTTTCCCAAAGCTGGGCTTCCGTAGGCTAACAAATCGACTCAATTTCTATATACGGTGCAGGGCGTCGCGTCAGCTAAACGGCTCCACTCACCATTCACCACCACCCGCATGTCGACAGTAAACGCTGGTAATTGGACAATGGACTGTTAGCGATATGTTTCAGAGTTTACTACTAGCTGCTAGATACCGACTCTTCCGCACCCCGGGTCATTCGAATTTTTCCAGTTGATTGAATCTACTTCATCAGTTTGCGTAGTGGAGTCTAACTTTGACGCGACACCACCGCGACATTCCACCTTCGGCGATTTGTTCAGGACGCTGAGAAGACGCTGAGGTGGTCGGGCCGAACAGCAGTAGTAAGTGCAGAACTTGTCCCTTGGCCTATATAAAGTTCGACTCTTCACGATCTCTAATGGCTACAGTCTTCAAGTTTTCTGATTCTAGGTTTCTCTTGTCTTTCCAAACTTGTCCATCGGAAAATAAGGTCTCGGATCTTTGAACGTGATTTATAAATCTTCCACGAAATGCAACGTCAACACTCCAAACTGCAAAGACAGGATGCTGACGTGTGCGATGTCTTGAGGAAGGCGCTCCGCCGTGTTGTATTGCATGCCACGCCCACTTGGTATCATCAATTTGCACAGAGTCGGATGCAACTCCGGTCGGGAGTTTTTTTTTAAAACTGAATACAGCCCTTGACAGCTTAACATGAGAAGATGAACGTGCAAATCTACCGTTATCACTGGCAAGGAGAATAGTGATATTACTATCTCCTCTCTGCTGGCCAATAGCAAACTGGGTTCAAGGTGACCGCAGCCAAGCCAAAGTCACACCGGATCCGATAATGGAGAGGACGAGGGACGTAAATACAGTCCAGCAATCGCAATATCCGTGGATTTGGGGCACGTTATGCAGACCAACTAACATTGGAGCAATTTTCTTGTACAGAATCTACCAGTCGCCCAAACCCCGAACACGCTTCCCGGACACCACACCGGAACCTGACATGATGATGTATGCCTATCCATCGAGCGCAATGTCCGAGCCAGTATATTCATTCACGTAGTATTGTACATAGGAGTTTTACAGTGCTACCTCAAGCTGCCGCCTATACCTCAAGCCGGCATAAGAAGGATCTCAGATCAACTCGCTACATTCGTTAGATTTGACGTGATTATTCAACCCCCACTTCCTCGTGAATGATTTTTTGCGCCTCCCGCATTGCATCCTGACGCCTAAATGAACAGAACAGATGTGCCTTGGTACGTTCATCCACCTCATTGCATCAGTGCACCCGGCCCAGGGGCACCTGACCACCGATATTTCTTGTGTTTATGACCATGCATGCGTAGGTGAGTACGGACGGACGGAGAGTGCCATGCAAGGGATCTGCGCAGTGTGCACCGACGGACAGCTGGCAAATATGCTCGCTCGCGGCAGCTTGCAAAGGCAGGGAAGCAGGGTTTTGATCCGGTAACATCGTCGCAGCACTTTGCGCGATTGTGTTCGCATTCACGGGACTAGCAGCGGCGTACCCTTGATCCAGGTGATGTTACAAAAATGCTAATGATCTAGGTCCACACGTTCACCTACCGATGGAATATTGTGTGGCCAATCCTGAGGCGGAGAAGCCGCCCAAAGGATTTTCTCCTTGGCCTGGAAGTGCGCCGTGGAACGCAGCCTTCACGATTGACGGTACGTGTTGACATGGAATAGCAGACGAGATCAGTACTTGTTGTCCTCCATTACCGGTGATTCCTTCGACGTGATACGGGATTTGCTCAATTGTGGATCCCCCGACGGTGACCGCGGCGAGGATGGGGAGTACTATAGGAGAAGAACTGGGCAAGCCCGACGGCGAGTTGTCAGACATGAGAGAGAACTGTATTGGGGAGGTCATTCTAGAGCAAGGTGCTGCCAGCGATATTTGGAAATGCATGCTTACTAGTATATATGTGTATGATCCCCAGCCGAGCCTGGCTTGATGGCGCCTGACAGGATAGCATTAGCGACGATCTCTATGTGTGACGCTCCATGAATAATTTACTGTAGCTCAAGGAATTTACAGTAGTACACAGGCACAACCCCTTAAACGGGAGTTCCACTGGCAGTGACTTTTAATTCTATTTCGAAACTCTCGACATGCAGGGCGGTTACCAGTACCACGTGTACAATGTCTGCTTTTAATAATTAGTACATGCCGAATATTGAACGTCATATCGAACACCAATCACCAGGTGCTGTGGACCAAACCAGATAAAACCTACCAAGTGCTCAAATCATCTCCGCCTGCTGTCACTGGGAAATGGATGCATACACCATTTTAGTATTCAACTGATTAGCCGGTTCGGCGGAGAAGCATCACAGAGGGTTGTGTGGCCACTTTACTATATGACACTGCCCTGAACCACTGCACGGCCGGAGAGCGCCCATCTCTGCCCACGAGATATCAATGCACATTGGAGAGAATTCATAACCGCCAAGAGATATTAATGAACATTGGAGAGTGTTCATCTCCGCGCATCAGAGAGCGCCTGTCTTCGTCCACAAGATATCATTGTCAGCTGGCTTGTAAATTGATTAATACTTGCCATTCTGCCATTTCTCGCAGATAACTCCGAAATCCTTAAGGGACCGAATGGTGGCAGCGGTATAAGCCATTTACTGACATCCTGTAACGAGCCCGTATGTATATTACAGTATAACACACGCTGGACTTCGAATTGAACTGAGTAACAATTGACATCCCTGATACACAAGAGAAATGCAATTCAGTCACATTGACGAAAAGAAAGAAAAAATGCATCAACAAAAAAAACCTTAGAAGTGATACAGGGGAGAAGTCGGATATGGAAAGC
Source organism: Melanogaster broomeanus (assembly GCA_014904935.1). NCBI lineage: Eukaryota > Fungi > Basidiomycota > Agaricomycetes > Boletales > Melanogastraceae > Melanogaster > Melanogaster broomeanus. Next base: position 3,129 of record MU123746.1, on the reverse strand, counting down.
TTGTTTCAGTTGTACACCAGATGCACTCAGAGATTGTGGCATTTCTCAGTCATCGGTTTTTGCTGAACTGGTGAGTTTATCAGTCCGCGATTGGGGTGTTATTTTTAGCGGGAAACACACTGGGTGTCTATCCATATTATGTGAGTATCGCAAGGTTTCCCGCAACAAGGCTTCGATGTAGGTCAAGTGCGGCCTGTCACTGAAGTCTGGAAGCTTATCGAGGCCTACAACGACTTGGATTTCATCTCGTGCGCGTTTTTGGACCTCGGGATATAAAGCCATTGCGAACATAAAGACCTGGAGCACTGCATGTGTCTGACTTTCTAATCAGAAGAGCGTCTGATAACCTCTGACGGGACCCACAGTATCTGATGCAGCTAGTCGACGGTGTGAGTTTTGGTTTCAAAACATATAATGTTCCACCTACCCCCAATGGATGTTGCAGTGGCCACCTTGATAGCCCGAGTACGGCCGCCACACCACCGCTTTTGTCGTCGACCCGACACAATGCGGCCCCTACCAAGCGGGGCGCAATCGTGCCTTGAGCCTGCATCATGAGCTTGTTGAGTCATAGGCCATAACTCACATAACTCACATACTTACCAATTTATCCTGCACTTACTGGGACGGTTCTTCCAGCCACCAGGCCACCATTTCACGCACAGAGAAAACGGCCCGCTGCTGGGTTGCACCTGGAAACCACGGTGAAATGTACTTGACTAGAATGCATCAGGCGACTACCCCTTAGATCCTCATCGTGTCCGAACTTACGGAAAGGGAATGAACCCATGATAGCAGAGCTCTCCGGGCTGATGGTAATGGCGATTAGTTCAGTGATAACCTTTATCTTTTCTATCAATGGATCGCGGAACGAAGCGGCGTCGTAGTTGTACGTAGCGGACATTATGATAGAAGTCGAGTGCCTACACCGTATTTAAGTAAACGATAGTTCAGCAACAAGGAATGATGCTCACGTTCGAAGATGTTGCACATAATCAGCAGGAGCTTCCATGATATTTTTGACGAGCTCCCGTGCCCTCTTCATTTGCATAGGCTGGTGTATTATCGCACCATCGGAACGAAGAGCTTGTTGAAAGACCCTTCTGTGTAGTCACCACTCGTAGGAGTAAGGCATAAATGCCGTATTCCAGCTGATGCCCATCCTTTGAGAAGGTGAGCGTCAAATCTGTCATTAGCAGCGAGATACGGTCAGCTAGAATAGTTTGGAAAGCACTGTTCAAGTAAGGCCGTGGCACTTTCGACGGAATTCAGGATATCGCGTTCAGTGTAAAGAGCCGGACGTGGATAATATCTCCTGAAAAGCGGCTCGTGAGGGGGGATAAAAGGGATAAAAATGCAGCGATCACGAACCATACTTTTCATCAAGACGTTTGTAAGCAATCCGTGGTTCAGAGGTAGGTAGGTCGAGTAGGGTTCCTAAAGGCGCGACGTCCAGGCGGCTAAGCTGCCAATGGTTTGGCGGGTTTCTTCTAAATATACTACGCCACTATTCCGATGGCTAGGAAAGAGAAGGATATCATCGTTGTGTTGTCCATACCGAAAGGATCACCTGCGGATGATAGCAAAAGACATATGCAAAACGTCCTGGGGAATACCATCGGCAAGGTAGTATACAAGTGGACACGGTCGGTACACCCCGAAGTGGACCCGAAAGTCTCACCAGTGCAACCTCAACTTGGTTCCTGGTCGGATGGGAACTGAATCCGTGAGCCTGAGGTGGAAACGGAAGATATTCACGACTTGAACGCTGGGCTCGCTTCAACGCTGCGGTTTCCCTAAGTAATACCAACGACCGTCGATTGGTAGCACGGTCATCTCCATAACGAACTTGAGACCTGACTGGGAACTCTCGTGCAAGTATGAAACTGCATGAAATGGCGAACGGCAGTAGTCACGAGTGTCGCATCTTAGAGAACCGGCGGCGACGAAAACGGCCAGGGGATGAGTTAAAAAGTCAAGATTGACGGCGTGGCTTGAACGTGGTGTGCATGGTCCGGCGGTATCGTGTCAAAGGGTACACCACAATTGGCCGATCACACCCGCCAAGGACACTTCCCAAACCTCCGCGTTCTCAACTCGTTCATGATATCAGTGATCACTTTCCAGCGCTTGAATCCTGGTATTACTCGTCACTGATATCAGGAGGCACCGTGATGCGATGAGTAAAGGAAGAAGACACGAATCACACGATCATAGACGTCCGTTCGCTGCGAACGCGTGACGCAGAGCAGAATTATTCGGTCACGGAATATTAATATTACATAATGGTATTGGCCAATAGGTGCGTGGATTATAGTTACTACACACTCAAGCTTCAAGTACTAACTAGCATTTCCGGAGCAATTTACTTTTTCGAATTGGCCATTGGCACTCCTTTGAGATCCCCAGCAAAATTTCAACTATATTCGGGGACGCTCTCTGAGAGTCGGGCTCCGTATCAGAAATTGACATAAGTTATATATTGTCCGGCCTTCTATCTGTGGGAACTCAGAGTCATGCACCGGTAAATTCATTCACTCAGTATTGTATACAGGAGTATCACCTTCGGTGCTACCTCAGTCTCCCCACTCCATACTGGAAGCCATTATAAAGAATCTCAGACCAGGCGGTTGCATTTGTTAGATCTGATGTGATTCTCCAACGCCCACTTCCTCGTGAATAACTTTTCGCACCTCCCGCACTGCACCCTGACACCTAAGTGAACAGAACGAATATGCCGTGGAATGTTCATCCACTTCAGAACATCGGTGCACCCTGTCCAAGGGCACTGGACATCGATCTCTCTTTGTGTTTATGATTGTGCATGCGCAGGTGAGCACCGATGGAGGGGATAGTGCCATGCAAAGGATCTGTGCAAGGCGTGCCACCGTGACCGGACAGCTGGCAAGTATGCTCGCTTGTGGCAGCCTGCAAGGTGAGGGGAACATGGTTTGGGTTTGGGACTACTGTCGCGCCGCTTTGTGCGGCTGTGCTTACATGAAAGTCACTGACAGCGATGTGTATGTCACCTTGATTCGGAGCTGCCGCAGCATGCGAGATGTTATATATCGGTAATAATTCAGGTCCATGGATCCACCCACCATTGGAATATTGTGTGGTCAAGCCTGC
>MU123745.1:145841-220089 GCA_014904935.1 Melanogaster broomeanus | reverse complement strand
GCAAGACTCAAGGGAGTTCTCCCTTCCGGATCTTCAGTGTTCGGGGGACAGCCTTTCTCCACTAAGATCTGCGCAATTTCTAATGCAGGCCCTTCTGGTCTTCCCGTCCTCTTCAACAGGCTGTGCAAGGTCGAACATCCTTGATATATAGACAGTGCTGCAGTCCGGAATTGTTGTAGAATGCGTTGGACAGAGGCACCAGTACAGCTCGGGTGAGACAGAGCGCCATGGAAGACATAAGGTGGGAGAGTCGTCATATGAGATAAAAAGAGCTCCCTAAAACATTCGGCTGCTTCCCAAGTAGACAAGCCAGGTGCTGGGATCAAGGGATTGAATTCCTCAAGTTTAGTAGCGCCATGGCCCACGACCACAGTACTAGGCTGGAAGAGATCCTGTCCCCTTGCGAGTAATTCTTTCGCGAGGTCGAATCTACGGAATTGGATGGCGTATTTTAGAGGGTTCTCAACGTTCTCTCCATTGATAACTCCGGGGTAGCGGTCGAGATAAGACTTCACAAGCCAGTCGGGAGCGTATCTAAACATGATGTCTAGCACGATGTCGGGTGAATTGATCAACCAGTCGCACATGACAGCATCGTTCGGTTTTGCTAGGAAACCGTAGACGATCCCATGGAATTTGGAAGGCTGTTCAGTGATTTGCTGTGCGAGCATTTCCAATGTCTGGAGGAGACCGCCATCGTCGTCATGGTCCACGTGTCGGATATGAACAAAACCGAGTTCGACACAGTATTGTAGGAGTGCATTGTATCCGGGCATAAATCGGAAATAGACGTCGTCGAGAAGAATGTATGTAATGGACAACAATGCCATTTGTCGGTGTGCTGCTGGCATTGAAATTCGAAAGGCCCGCAAGGCGGTGTTGACAGCTTGCTGGTGTGTCAGGTATTCCTGCGACAGTCAAGTCAGTAGAGCTCCAAAATTCAGCGTTGTCGAGTACGGAAGACATGCCTGGACGCTGAAATGCGAAAGAGCCAGTATTCTGGTCCTTGCATCGAAATTCACCAGGCTGCTACACGCCTCGATCAAATCCACTTCGCTCATTGGTCCAGTATCATCGTCTATGGTGGACTGTCCTGGCTCAATCCTCACTGCCTCCATGACTTGTGAGATTGTTAGTGGCCGCAAAGCAGTGACCAACCATAAGAGAGAGCGCTGGACGATCTCCTTGTCGAACTCTCTGTCATCGATAGCTACCAGAATTCGCTCGTAAGTTTCGTAGAGGCTCTTGGGTAGGCTTCTGAGCACTTCGCGGATCTGTGCAAGGGACCGACATCTGTCTATTGCGTCCAGTTGACATTGGACCCATCGAAACCTGACCGGATCTGCATCAGCATTGCAGAAATCTTTAATCGATCACGTCACCTACATGCCGTCCGCTTTCTTCAGTAGCAAATCCGAAATCTCTGCTTTCAAGCCCACTTCGAGGGCTTTTAGCTTGCGTCTTGACCCTAACTCCTTGGAAATATGCAATTGCATATCGTCCTCGACGCTATCGATCATCTCATTCAGCGATATGGAAGGTAATCCGACGAACATCTCTTTTATGATTTGCTCCGTTCGACTGGTTAAGAATAAGCGCAAACGACCGTCATTCAGGCGCAGCAGAACATCGAGAATGTCCTGTAGATCTGCGCACTCATCCAGAGCATCAATAACGACCAACGGCCGCGTGTGGAGCGCTGATGCATGAAGAAGACATATGCATAGTAAATCGAGGTCGTCAGGAGGATCTGAGCCACGCGCCTTGCGCTCGACGAGCCCTGGGAACTGTGAAAGCCACCTGCTCTTCGACTGTCGGAGGAACTGCGCCAATAACGACCGCAAGACCTCGGCGGCGCTGGTCGTCCTAGCCTGGCGAAAGTCACAATAGAAGTACGCGAGTACGAAGTCGGCGCGATGCTGCTCGAACTCTTCTATAACAGCGGACCTAAAGAGGGATCAACGACCAGTCCTGTCAGAAGAATGCACCAACCCACGCAATGACACTTTTACCCGCGCCAGCTGCAACGACAAGTTCAACATTATGTCCAGCTGGATTCGAAGGGAGAAAGCGCACGTTTCCCATCCAGCCATAATATGTTCCCGCTCGCGGAGTACCTCCAGTCTAAAAACACTTTTTCGAAGAACAACCATCTACAGGTTTTATCTTGACGCAGCTTCCGCGTGGCGTCATGTTTGTTCGTGCAGTCAAAAGGTTTGAGCCATGCTACGACTGCGCCTTCTTCCGCGGCTGTGGGACGTTAATCCGCCAGGACCATTCTATCATGGACCTTGCAAACCTACTTTGGGCAGCATTAGCTAGTTCCTGCTTCTGAATCTCCTGTTCTCGTAGAATCTTCGATGCGATATGTTCCACGCGTGCATGCCTTTGTTCTGACTCGTCAACCACGCGTCCTACTTGCTGGACATATTTTCTACCGGAAACCGTTAGTAGTCGAGCTCACGGGAAAACCAGATACTTACAGTGATTCACCACTTAGGAAGATGTTGATATCAGCCTTACACCGCCGAAGCACGCTAACCATCTCAGTGATATCCTTCTCCCTGAAAGGCCAAATGAGTTTCTCTGCCCGCTTCATCTTACCCCCGCCCTTGGTCTTCAGTGAGCCCAAGAGCTCAGTCATGACTTTCAGAGATATCTTTAGCGGACCATCGGGAGCCATCAGGCAAGAAAAATCGACTGGCGTATGAGATGTGCTCGTTGCTGAAGGGGTGCCCATTTGGGCGACTGTCAAGACTGCTGATGAGAGACGTTCGAAAGATTGAACCTCTTCAAGGAGCTGGACACGAGAATTGTCCGCTTTCTGTACAGTGATCGCATATCGGTAGATGGCAAGGCTGGCTTGCCCTGCAACTTGAACGAGCTGAACGAGAGTGGCAGCAGCGGAGACTCCGTCCATCAAGCTTTCAAGGGAGCAAGTGCATGCTGTGGGCGCCTACCCAACTACCACTTTATATTTAGGTGTATGCAGCAATATTACACAGGAGTAAAGACGAAGAGGACAGCATTGCTCTAATCATAGCTAGTAAATATACGATGGCAAAGGTCCCACGGTTCGTCGATCACTCTTACAATCAATGCATCCGTCATGATTCCGTCAACTGCAGAGACCAAGTTAGCATGCACATAGGTAGTGGGAACACATACACACGAACACACGAATGACGGTCCTTTCATGCCATCCAAGCAACACGCTCCCGCTCACGTCTCCCCATTCTGGCGTGCCCATACCCTTGTATATATGCTTCATGAGCGCTTGAGCCCCCCACCAGTAAGGGAAACCATGCAAGATTTCGTCGTGACCACCACCACCACCACATCACCTAGCATCGTTCTGCATATCGTTCCCCACTGCTTGCACGATAATTCGACATGGACGGCGCCAAGGCTGCTAAGTAATTCGTGCTATTTGAACAGACTAACAATGTCCCATTCACAATATTACAGGAAACGCAAAACTCACGGATAAATCAATACCGACTGCTCTTTCCCTATTACCCGAGTTCGCGCAGGAATCCAAAGCTTGCTGGAATGGACGAACTGATGATGAGAAAAAGAGTGGAGTTGCAGGACGCGTTGGCACGAGCCCCGACGGTATGTTCAAGCACGAGTACGACCTGGTGTCGCTAAGTACATACTGGACACACAACACGGACACTGAGAGTATTCATTCGGCTATACCATCTCCGGCCAAGCGTGGCAGGTTGATGAGGCCGAAATCGAATGACGAAGCGGTGAAATTCGAAACTAGGACAGGGCATACCACCATGGTATTTGAAAGTGTAAGGGCGTCCTATTGGAGGTGTGTTCTTACCTCCGAAGTTGAGTTGAACAGTTCACACTCAACTATGTGTAGGTACAAACCAGCTCGCGACAGAGTGACTCCAGTCTCGACATTCATTAACTTGGAGGATGATTGCCAACCTTGACCAGGATCCTACCTTGTACCAGTACAAGAGGTCAATGTCACCTACCTCGGACGGGGTGAAACTGTCGTCAAAGACTAGCAGCTGGTAATCACTTGTTAGTCTGGTGATTGGCAGATCACCCGTTTGTCACCTGTGACCTGGTTGTCACCATTATCCTTGGTGAAAACCACTCGTTTGCTTTCTCCACAGTGCTGACTGCCCTCGATCGACGATCAAAATCTAACTTATGGCCTCCAAGTGACGAGAGTCGTCGAGAGATCTAGACGTGCCAACATTGCATAAACATCAGTGGTACAAGTAAGCTGTAGTTGTATGATCCCGTGCATGATTACCAGCACAATTTCGTACAACATGGAGCTAACTGTAACACGAATACAGTGAAGGAGCATTCAGAAAAGCAGGATCAGAGGAACAAATCTGCGGTATCTACCCTGTGTGCCTCGACATTTTCTCCGAGCCTCACCCCAAAGTGACATACATAGAGTGTTGTGACGAAACTGGTAACGATGAGGCCACCAGCTGTTGTAACAATGGACACTACGACTGCAAGCCAGACGACGTCCGAAGGTATAATCCCAGACGGGGAAAGGTCGAGTAGAGTAACACTGAGCAACATCACTGCGACTGCGACACAACCGAAAGCCAAGAGGAGCACCGATTGAAGCAGGAATTCATAGAAGCTAGGAATCCAGCAAAACTTCACGACCTTCGATTTCGTGGGGGGAGGCAAGCCGGGAGTAGTGCGCAACAGAGATTGGACCAATGTGGCGACCACGAAGCCAACATTGAAAAGGGAGAATGACCAACACATGAGCCCGATACTGCCTCGTGGAGCACTGCATGCAAGATATTCAGAGGTTCAGATAGCCCAAACGCCGAGGGAGAAGACCTCACCTGAAAATTGTCGTATAGGTGATGCCTGCTCCGAATATGGATGCTATTCCCAATGCATCACATAGAGGGTCGTATTTAAGACGAGCCCACTGTGTATATGAGCTGAATCTGTTAAGTTCAGCGGGCTAAGTGGCGCACCTGCGAATAGTCGTTCACCCCATAGAATCCACTGCCATCCGCGAAACGCCGATCTTCGGAACTTTGTTTCGACGTCTTTCAGTTGTTGGTCCAGCTTGTCCAACTGGTACGAGAACGTCACTCAGATCATGACCACTATCGCATTTTGATTTACACACCCGAGCTTTCATCGTGTTACGAAGTTTGAGACGATCAACATACTGCGCTATAGTCTCTGGAATTCAGAAGACCTTGTGGCTGCTGGTCAAGATATCAGGGCAGTTTAGTAGCTTCAAGTTCAGTCATGGTTTTGAACTTTCTGCGAATGGCCCACCGAATTACCACGCTCCACTTCTACAGCAGTGTTCACATAATTTCCATTGCGATAAGGCGAGCTCCTCCGAGCTACAAGAGTGCATTGATGCATTGACTGCCAGGTAGTGATGTCGCAAGAACAAAATTGCCTTACTGCTGCTTTTGCTTGCTTTCGCTCGCCCTGGAGTCGGCATTTTACAACCTCGCCATCTTTGGTATATCGGTCCTACGATTATGTAATTAGTCAACCAAAAGTAAATATTGACTTGAAGGTTCGGATGAAAGACGTACGAATTTCTCCAGCAATTGAAGGACAGAAGGAGTGGGGTTCATGACGGTCAAAGTCGTCTCTCCTTTCACCAGCAATGAAACGATAGGCTCAGCTAATATAGGAGCCGGATACAAATTCAAACTGCATCAGATCTGATGCCAAGACGTGCACGCTATTAGTGAGGCCTAGTGAGGTTCGTAACTCATTCACAAAACAGTATGTACCACCATGCATTTCTTGGGGTGGAGCCGAGATAAGTATGTGGAATCCATCTCGATGAGGAAATCTACTATTCTGCAGCTGGCGCAACTTGGGCGCAACTAGAGAAGGCTTCTCCGGGCCAGCGTAGGAGAATTCTGTTGCGCAGCATCATATAGCCTTGCAGGGCCAGGAAGCTCACAAGCGCTCACTCGATATGCATGCCATTTCACATGCAGCACATAACGTGGCTTATATGTGTCCATGTTTAAACCCCCATGTTCAGGACACCCAGTGTGGCCTCCCATCTGAGCTATGGCCACTCCATCACAGCTCCCTACTCCCAGCGATAGCGAGGCACAGATCCCACTAACACCCGTTCAGCACCAAAAGCAATCCACGAATGCACGGCTCGTAGCTGAGAAAGAGTTCCTTGTACACACAGTATGTCTTCAAGAATGCAAATTTGACTGCTGATTTGACGGGGATGGTTGGAAGTTGAGACAGCTCAACGAAGAATGGATGATTACTGCCACGTCAGACTCTGAAGAACAAGATGATATATACGACGGTTGGAGAAAATATAGCAAGTGGATCAAACAACACGATGCTTTGAAGATGCGAGTATGTTCACGACCCTTTTATACGCTTCGGGCCTAACTGGACTAACATTTAAACAATGTTCGCCAGCTGGAAGAGGTAAACTCCCTTCTCCAAGATGTCGAAGAGCTGTTTGAAACCTCGGAATATCACCATTGTACCGGTTACCGTGGCTTTTCCGGATGGGCCAAGGTGTGGTGATATTTTGATGCTATGTGACGTTCCTGGTTAAGATTGCTACAGAGTGCCTTTGACCAGTACTCGCCTACGTGCGATTCTATCACAACAGCCTCTGCGTTCGGCGCTGGTATCACATACACTACGGTGTTCAGGTATTATATTTTCGTTGAGCCTCACATCACACTTACCGCCCCCACAGCGCCAGCCGGGGTAACATCGGCTTAATGTGTTGGGCGTTCGCTTTATTCGACGTCGGATTCATCATTTCCCTCTTTGTCCGATCGTCGCTCGCCTGGTGCTCCCGTGTCCCACCACTCAAGTGCGGCCAGCAGCGGAGCAAAATATCCGCTCTGTTTACCCAAAACAATTACAAATCTTTCCTTTGCATTTGCGACCTGGTCCTGCTGTTTGTGATGTTCCTCGCGTTCGCCACACAGGCAGTCGCTATATTCCTCTTGAACGTCACGTTGCTGCAATTATCAGGTTCGGCCGCTAGTACGGAACTCACTATGAGCCCTGCACCGAGCGCCATTCTATCACTGGGCACCGGAGGGTTGGGTATGCTTGCCTCGTCGGTGATCTTCGTTCTTTACTGGATTACGCGCGGGTCGAGGAATGCTAGAAAGTGCAACGTAATGGAGACAGAAGAGGTTTTCCTGTGACTTTCAGCGCTAACATGAGCACTATGCCATCCTCCAAAATCGCAGGAACTGCTTGCTAGTACTTCCTTTCCGTAACACTGTTATCTGTATTTGTAATTCACTTTGAAACGCTGTGTGAAATTGAGAGCTTGCTGTACCTTCGGGGTTACGAACCCCGACCGACCAGCGCCAAAAGTCAAAAAGGGCAAGATTCAAGTCAGTGAGGAATCCCTTAATAAGTCCGCGTCAACATACAGAGAACCCGCATAGGAGTTATCCGAACCCGATTAGCAACTGCCCTCTGGCCATATGGACGGGTTTAACGGGTCTCATGGAACTGCTCAGTGGGAGTTACGCCTGTGCGCGGCGATCTATGATCTATGCAGGCAATAGCCACGGGGACAGCATCGCGAGAAGGAAACGGAAGACAGTAATCTTGCACGATTCTGTAGGGCGTGGACTGCATATCACGATAATTCCGTGTGAAGGGGACACACTACATAATGAAATATCGAGATATTGGGGCGCTCCTGCGGGGTGGTGGAGCACGTGGAAATTCGCCGCGAGGGTGCATGAGTAAGCTCTGTGATGAATGGAAAATGCTTTTTGACCGGACAAGTTCGACCCACTGGCATATACCTGTGGTGGGTGGAGCTGTGTGGAGCATTTGTGTATAAGTCATATGCATAGTTGTCAGGGAGCCTGAGGTCATGATCATGGATACGAGGGATCCATTTCAAGTCTTGAACGCTAGAAGCCTCCTTGAAGGAGACTTTAGCGCCGAATCATAGAATGGCTCTGTGTCGTGGGGACCGCGAAGCTCAGCCTAGGGCACTTACTAGTATGCCCCTGATACCGGACGTTAATCCCAACCTGCTATGTAAAGCCTGTGTTGGAAACTCTGGTTCGCTTCGTTCAGGGACACAATTCACTGACCTTCAAAGCCGTATTTGAGTCATGCTGGCAACATCCACGGATGATCCACCATTGTATTCATCAGCAAAACAGCAGGTGCACTTTTCTGACAAATGACACTTAAGATCTGCTTTTCGTGCTGAATTTACTTTTCGATAAGTGGATTTTTAGTTGAACAGCAGACGAAGAGGCATAAGTAAGTTAAAGTAAGATAAGTATTAGATTTACTAGAAGGCTATTTCAAATGCATGGTGGTCAGCGTACTTGTTAACATAGAAAGCACGAAAAGTGTCATAAGAGTGATAATACTTGATGTCAGGAGGAACAGAGTGACGGCCGTAGATGGGAATAAGGTGAGCAGCGCGATATATTGCGTCAATATGAATCACTGCGATGTCTGGCGTACGGTTTGCACAAAATGCGGGACTGAACCATCCACAAGCCTGTATCTTCATCCGGGGCATCACCCACTGGTGTCAAACCAGCGTACGACAGCGCATGGATAGAGAGTATGGTCAGATTTAAAAGAAAAAAAGCAGATCACCCGAGCTATTGTCATTCCAGCCATACCCTCGAGCTCCGGGTTTGTATTGACGAAAACGCAGTCATACCGGGGATAGTTGTTCCTCCAGCTTGGACATGCTCGTATATATTCCCGGCGCATCCCCTTGATACCACTTAGATCGCTGGGGGCGAAGAATCTTGACGACGCTGAGTTGAAGACCCAGATCCTTCTGTCGAAGTGGGGGAGCATGTTTGGTGGTATTTGACTCGGATCGCGCTCATCGTCAGGATAGAGTTGTTGAAATAAGAAGTGATGAAGTAATGTAGGAAGCTGTGGGATCGAAAGCTCTACCGCAAGATCGTTTATATTTCGAGCCCGCTTGTATTCTGAAAAATGATGAGTTGAATGACATGCTGCACATCGAAGACATACGTGGTGTTTTTGCTAGCTCGACATGAGCCAACACTGACGTCGGCTCCATTATCCACCTCGATATCCTCAATATCCTCTTCTGGCTGCACTTCATCTCGAGCATCTTCATTTTCATTTTCATCGCCGTTGCTGTTGCCATCAGGGAGACCATCTAAGAACCCTGCCGAGTGAGACCAAGACTATGGTAGCATTGGGGAAGTTACTTACCACGACCCGCCCCACTTGCTTCTGAGAGACAAGTCCCGTCCAGCATCCCGCATGTTTGTGGAAGTCTTCACGTGCTGCAGAGAGCTTGTCTAGCCGTTGGTTTGTTAGGAGCATTTGTCCGAGGGCATTGAAGCGGCTTGAACGTCGCCAGGGCTCCTTGACCGCCTTGACATGTTTGGCCTCGGTGATGGAAGAGCATAGACCATTTGGGGCGCCAAAAAGTCAGATGAGGAATAGATAGTGGACCATTGAGTGCTGTCGAGGTAAAGAAAAAGTGGGGACAACACCGAGCGTGCTGAAAATGGTCTGGTAGCAGATGAAAACGTTCAAGTGCATCTTGAATCTGGGTGAGCGTACAGCTCAGTGATCACGTCCCTGTGGACCATGTAACAAAAATCCAAGAAAGCCCGGAAGGCCTTAATCGACATCCACAGGTACTGTAGCCCTCAATTGCGGGTAAGTAGACCTACACAAGCAATAAGTTAGTTGTCTAGTAACCTTGTAATGCAACACTGACCTTCGATAAGTGCCTTCGAGTCATCGCCAGTCCATTGCTTGAATCCACGCCCTTGTGGGAAGCGCCTGCAACCCAGCGCATGGTGCAACTGCAGCAATTCTGTTTGCAAATAGTTCATAAATGTCATACAACCGCAATACGGCATCGCACCTTCGGTCAATATCATCCAAAATGTGATTTGCCTTCGGCTGCACTATGAACATGCCTTAAGTAGTGTTCGACCCAATCAACGAGGTGGTCCTTGAAGGCTCCTTTGATTAATTGGTGTAAAATATCAGGCGACAGAAGTTCGTGAATGTTCGGCACATGGAAAATCATTAGTGAACGGCTTCGTGTTTCATTAGCATGACATATATTGCCAAAAACTGGGACAACTTACCACAAGGTCACCAAACGATTCCATACTCACTCCAGAGTTCCTGAAGCGTTGCTTGCTCGAGGAGGGTTTCAGTATGTTCTCTGCAACGGCAGAGAGAGTCGGCTGTCCAGGTCATCACTGTGGTGACAAACATCTGATGGGGCTTCAGTAATGCAGGGGATTCTACTAAGCTTTAACATACTTCGGACACCACCCATGAACAATACATGATAAGAGAACTTGCTCCTCATAGTCTGCGATGTAAGGCCCAAGTCCATATATGAAACGCTGGTTGTAACCATCGACCAAACCGTACGATTTCAGGTTTTGTCATCCATGGTTTGAAGGTGCTGAGAATCTTTGCTAGCGAATGAATGGAAAAGCTGCCAGCGAAAATTCCTAAGTGATGAGTCACTCACATGTTCCTTTGTCGCTGAAAAAGTGTTAGCAAGAATACAGTGTACTTCAATGGCAAACCTACTCTTCGGGATCGCCAGAAATGCAGTGACAGAGACTGCATCACGATGTGCACTGGCGGACATTATTTCGAATGTTTCCAATTGAGACATAAAGAGGGTAATATTCATTATTACCGGTTCCAACAGAGACCGTCATTTTGTCGGAGCCCAGGACAATTCGGGACAAATGTCGCCCCATGAGTATCTGGATCTCTTGCAATTTCGTCCTGTGTACAATAACTTAGTAGTTGGCAAAATATAAAGATATTAGAACGAATTACTGCCTGACTCCATGCCCATGACCCAGACATGAAATCCTGCCACTGCTGCTCGTCTCCCTCTGATGAAAAACTCACGAAATGGAGCATAGTCCATTTCGTCCTTGTAGTCCCATTTGCAAGCATATTCTTGGCGACTTCATGCGGATCTCAATACCATACGACGAATGTGTCATTCATCCATTGTGGTATGTCGTGTTTCGGGTTTCTCACCGGTGTAGCTGATTGTAAAGGACTTCCATGGAACGCTACCAAGAGGAGTGGAGTCGATGACATTGTAGAGATCCCGATGGTTAGCAAACGGAGGTTGTTTGCCATGCTCCAATAGGGTAGCTGCCCACAGATCCAAAAGCGTGTCAATATGCTTGGCTGACATTTGATTGCGCTTGAATAGAAACTCTGCAAGTTCGAACTCGATGCGATTACGGTAGGGTGCCCAGTCGCCAAATGGTCTCTCGGTGTAAGGCGGAGGTGGCATTCCTGGGGGTAAAAACTCCCTGAGTTCATTACAAGGATGGCCTTTGCAACGTGAAAGCATCAGTAATGGGTCAGACAGAAGTACAAAAGATATACCATCTAGCTTTGGATGGTAATTCCTATAAAGACGTCCCCCACACCCATGAAATTCAGCTCGACCTTCAGGTGAAAGGGAGCGATTAGGAGCTGGTGAGTGAGGTGGCGGCGAAAAGTTTTGAAGTTCGGCTTCATTTGCAGGAGGGGTGTGTGTACGTGTGCATGGCAAGGGTGGGTCAGGCACCAGGGTTCTGTGATCATGATGGACAGCTGGAGGTGGGTCTGGATGAGTCGAGTGGTGGTGTCTGGTGCGACCGGCTTTCGATTTGAACCAGCGCTCGCATCCTGGCTTTCCGCATGGAATTTGAAGAGTATTGTGGTTGCGTCAGGCCTAGAGGCATGAAACCGTCTGTGAAGCGAAAAAGAAAAGAGAAATAAGCGCAATGGATGCTTTGTGTCCTTGTGGCTAGCTTGGACGTTAGCTAATTGGCAGAAGAATGAAGGGACGACATGGAAATTTTTGGTGGCAAGCAGCGAGCGCCCCATTTCCCTACATATAACCCAACCACTAAGGCTGTGAACCTTCACATTTACAACCCAACTACGCACTCTCCTCTTTTTCTGATGTCTCTGAACACCACCGAATGCTGTACACATGCATCCAATGCTACTCGTCATCCTGGCGCCATTATATTAGAGGCCCAAGTCAAAAGACATACCAAAGCAGAGATCGCCGCAGACAATGAGGCTCAGTGCCAGGCTCAGGCCACGAGCGACTCTGTTTCAAAGGCTGTGCTTGCATGGATTGCAACTCTGGAGGCAGAAATGGAGGCCAAGCAGATGCAAGTCCTGTCTAGCAAACCTTCAGCAACACGTCCCAAACCAAAGGCTCGCATACGTACCAAAAGTCAAGCTGGCGAGACCATACCTGAAGCTGTTGAAGGTGATGCCAAGGGTGTAGAAGGTTCAGTTCCAGAAGATCCTATGGCTGGTGCCGATGTAGAAGCATTTGGTGAAGATGCAAGTGAAGACGGTGAAGCCAACGACGGAAAGAAAAGAAGGGTTTCCAGACAGCCAGGAAAGTCAAGCTTCAGGGAAAAAGTCAAGGAGGCCCATAGGATACTGGATCAGCCATCAAACAATGGACACGAGGATAAGAAGATGACCCACGCTGTGCATAATCAGATCGCCGGTAAAGGAAATTTACTGTAAGCATCCTGCCTCCACCACCATGTTAGCGCTCACTGAGTCTACATTATACTTCCTCAACATTACTTCCAACCGCAGCACAACCAAGGCATCCCTTACGGGACTTGTTCGCAACTGGGCCTCTGCCATCGTGCCTTCAAACATTTCCAAGGGGACTCCATCATGTACCACCAGCGATACTGCTCCCACTAAATCCAAAGCGCTGTCGACGACAACCCACTCCTCTAATGCTCTCACTCCTCTAATGCTCTGCTCCTCTGATGCCAGTGAACTCAGTGGCAGATGCATCCAGTCTTTGCATTGCTGGGCTCGAAGAAGGAGAGGTTGACATATATGAACATTCCATAAGTATCAAGGGTAATGTCAACTCAAAGGGGGACAATACAAGAAAGGTAAAGTGTTCCGTGTCATAAGGAAAAAATCTGACTATTATCTCATGTAGAGCCTTCTTCTCTCGATTGCCGATGAGGATGACAATTTTACTTCAAAGCAGAGCCAATGCTCTACATCCACTAGATTGAAAAGAAAAGTATCCGACGCCATCTCTTTGTCATCCAGAGAAGAATTTGAGCTTGATTGCACTGGCATGGATGATTCCACCATGGGGATTGACTCTGACATCGAGATTGTGAGTGCTGACTCCGGGATTGACAAGACTAGTACCTACAACGCACCTCCCAAGTTTAAGAAGTCTGTGGAATGCTCAATCCACACTACAGAATCAGTATGTACATCATTATTTGACCTCATCTGACAAGTTCTTGATGCAGCCCTTCAGACCGGCATTGTGAAGCTCTCTGAGAGTGAAGTCAAAGCTCCGTCGGTCAAGAAAGTGAAAACAGACATTAAAATCAAGACAGAACCAGTGGAGAGTACTACTGTTCCTTCAGGATCGGGATGTCCTCTGAAGGCCGAAGGTGTTGTCAAGCCCCATTCCGCATACTGCAAGGAAGACTTGCCAGGTTTCATCCTATCGGATCCCCAGGGCCGTTGGCACAAGAAGTTCCTCCCAACACTTTTCCTTCTTCTTGGCAGTGTCATATCCATGTCCGGACCCCTATTCCCAAGTCTGGCCTCACTCACGCATCTCTGGCCTCACTCGCGCATTCCCAGCCCTGGACTCAACCACAGTCCTGTTTCGGTATAGTCTTGCTTAGTGAGCATGGCAGTGTCTGTCATATCGCTCCATTTTGTCCCTGACTCTATTTCATATCTGCTTTCTTGTATGTACTCTTGTCCTAGGTTCTGTCTTTGTCAGTTACTACGCCTCCATTTTGCTTACTGATGTCTTACTAATCTTCTGGTCTCTGGATTACCGGACTGTGGATTGCTATGTCCCCTTTTAGTACTTAAACCTGTAGATACTTTGTCCAGTAGTCTTCAGTCTGAAATCAACTTAGTGTCTTCTCCTGTATCTGTCTAGACTACTTCTGTTATCTCTACGCTACCCCGACCGGAGTTATATCTGGACTTAGCCGGAGAAGACCTGGACTTGACAGGCAGCATCAGCAACCCATTTGACCTCCCTGAGACCTCCCTTCTCCAGTTTGCACAGTCTACATTCCACATCATCTATCCGGAGGTTCATGACTTTCATAATTACTTCTACAGGGCCCATCATCGCAAAGGTAAGATTTCCTTCAAATATGTAGCTATTCTCAATGTCGTTGCAGATTCTGCAGCGTTTTTGTGAATGGCGGAGCAACTTCAGCTCAACCACAATCACACTTATCCTGGATTTTATGGCCCATGACAAGACCAGAGATGCAGTCGAAGTTGCAATGGCAATGCTAGAAGACCGGTGATTTTTATATGAGGACATGCAATTCCCGCAGAAGCATGAGATTTATCGTTCAACCTTCATTGTCACCCTACTCGGCTCAGTTCACCTCACTGCGATCCAAGGACATGCCACCATACCCTACTCTCAAGACTGAAGAATTAGCATACTCCGGAATGCAGGGAGCAGTCGGAATGTGTTCAGCAGCTGTAAGGATCGTCATATTTTTGGATTTACTGCTGACTTCTGAGTTCCTGCAGGTCGAACGCACTCTCACTTTGATCCAGAAAGGACACATTGACGTCGACAACTCTCTCAGATCTATCAAAGGTGGCAAGTTGTCGGTTACACTTCCGAAGAGTCTCAACAAGTATACCGGAAAGCAAACAAGTGCTCCATACCTCTTCTCAGACCAACTTTGGGGCCGTGCTGTCAGGAGCTACGCACATTTGATCTCAACCAGAGGCAATGATTATATTCATATTAGACGTAGCTTATGATTCCTTGTACTAGGATTGCCATTCAGTGTCTTTGATACGTACAACATCTACTTTTCATCTCACTCCTTTCACTATTTTCCCCGCTCCCGAGTCCATGCAGTTCATATTTTGCTTGCTTGCTGTTGCTGCCTAATTTGTGGCTTTCCCTTGGTCTACTTTTACTTATTTTAATCATGTCGTGCTTTCCCTCCTTTACCTGCTTGTGCCACTTTTCAAATATATGAAGTTTGCTTCATTCTGACAAGTGATGACCTGCGCTGCAAGTGAGAAAAGCAGAAAATAAGTACATTAATTGAAAAATCAGAGATGGACTATGCTTAGTGTTTTAAAGTCCAGTTGCCGGACTGGCAAAAGACTGAGACCGAACTGGACTAAGACCAATCACAACCGAACTGATGAAGACCGAACTGTTGGTCTTTGTCAGTCTCGGTCTCGGTTGCCGAGATTGTGGACTTACAAAAGACTGATGAAAGACCGGTTGAAACCAGTCTTTCGCAGGACTGTAGCTAGGTACACTGTATATTAAGTAGGTTACATATCATTACTACATGTTATGAAGTCGCCACTTCGTGGTTAATATTTTGTTTGTACAGCGGCGCGCACGCAGTGGGTTGTGTGTGACATGGCGCCTATGAGCTCGATGGCATCAATTTGATTGATCACGGTACGAGTGCACCTGGGCGCGTGATTGTCATAGCTGCAAGATTAGTTAGTTAGTAGCAACAGCAAGAAAAAGAAAAAAGTGTGGTGTGTGTGTGCATGCATCATCGTTGCGATGGCACACAGAGCGTCGATGTATGACAATCCAGGAGATGGGGGAGAGGACTTGGGAGAGGCGAGTCACGGTGCCTGTGCACCTGGACGCGTGATCATCATAGCTGCGACAGTCGTTAATTGTAAGGAAAACAAAGAAAATAAAAATCTATGGCACCCGTACATTGAATTGCGGTTGTCATTGCGACTGTGCGTGGAGTGTGATTGTTGGGTGGTAGCTGTGAGAGACATGGTGGTTCGGTATTAACAAAACAAATAAAAAGTAAACCTGTGGCCCAGGCGTACGTGTCAAGTTGTTGTTGTTGTCGTGGCTGTGCATGGCATGCTCGTTGTGTGGTAGCTGCGAGAGCAGTTAGTTAGTGTCAACAAATCAAAGAAAACATACCATCGCACTGGCTCGTGTCCTCCCGTAGTGGCTACGTCGCACCGTCCCTGTGTGTCGTATTTTATGTCATTGCAGCTGTCTTCATAGTGAACAAGGGGTTAATGTATAAATAAAACTCACTTTTGCACTGTTGTGGTGTGGCCCACTGTATCATCCTGTATCACCCGATCGTAGTTGTCATCGTCACGGCTGTGCGGTTAGCATAAAAATTAGTTGAATGAGACTCGAGGAATGAGTAGGAATGACGTCACTGATGTATGGGCATGATGCATGACAGGTGGATGTTGTGTCCAGTTTCGACGACCTTGAATTTGTTACAAGCCAAGAGCTTGAAAGTGCAGCCTAGGCACTTGATGGGTCAACTCTGAGAGATCAGGACTAGAGTCCACTGTGAGTAATTGAGTATATTCAAGAGAGATAAGAGTTGTACAGACCTAGAGTCCACTGTGAGTAACTAAGGAGTAGTAACAGTGGGCTCTAGCAGCTAACTTCGCATCTAGGTAAACAAAGGTAAACAATCAGCCACTTGGCTGTAAGTCAATGCTCTGGTTGAACAGAAGCATGGAATGGGAGTATGGAGATGGAGAAACTTGGTAGTAGAAATAACAAGGGCGAGGAATCCATTGGGAATGGTTAGGAAGCGATAGGAGCACAGGTTAGTGCGATACAAGCAAAAGAAAGGTAGAACATGCACAGAGTGTGGAATCACCACAAGTAACAGAATTCGACAGTTCGCATGCCTCCCCATATGAGGAAGGTATCGCCCTTGTGGACAGGTCGGAATGCTGGTTCAATATAAATGAATTGATCGGTAAAAAAAACTGGATCATGGACATACCTTCGAGGAAGTACGGCAGCTTGAGGTAGACTTCGAAAATATTACCACTGAGACCCTTGATGGAGTCATCGAAGGGAAGGACGGGTATCTGCTTTCCGTACTTGATGTCAAGACATTGGTGAACGTTGACGACATCGCCGAGCTTAATGCGTAGGTTGTGGTGTGCAGGTATGATGGGCAGATGTTGTCGTGTTGTCATCGTCATCGTTGCAGGCTGCGCAGTTAGCATAGTTGAACGAAAGACTTGAAGAACGAGCCACATGTTTTCATGTCGTCATCGTCATCGATGGCTGTGCGGTTAGTATTAAAACAGTTGAACACAGAATCATTGTGTTGTTGTCATTGTGGCTGCGATGATTAGATACCACCTTCTTGGGCTGCCAGCGTTGCTTCGGTAGATAGGTCCAGGTCTGGATGCTGGATCAGCAGGGAGACAAGAAGAGTGTGCAGTGATCTTACAGATGGATGTGATCGTCCCACTCAGCAACCTCACTACTGGAGCTGTGTATGGAATCCATGGATGGACTTTCATATTGATCAGCTTGTTCCATTCTGATTGACGTTTTCGCGATTTACTTCGAGAGGATGGTAGATGTTTGAGGTAGGGAGTAGAGATTGTAAAAGACGAAGGGTATGCAGACTCCACTACGCACAGGATGGCTTAGGAATGAACATGAGGCGAGCCACGGCGCAAGTGTGTGATATGTTTGTCGTTGCTGCTGGTGTACATATGGTGAGCATTTGAAAGCTTGAGCGTTGTGTCGTGGCGACGTGGATGGTTAGTAATCAGTGGAGAAAAAATACCAAATATAGACGGTCCAAACCGGTCACAACCGGTCCAACCAATTGCGGCAACCAACGGCAACCGGCTGCTGATGGTTCGGTCCGGTCTTTATGATTTTGGGATTTTGAAAGACTGATCCCGGTCTCGGTCCTGCCAAAAAAGGCAAAAAGACCGGACCGGACCGGACTTTAAAACACTAACGCAGACATCCTCACTGCTCTACCATCTGATCCTATTGCCCAAACCCAGCTCGCAGACACATCGGACTCCCAGGTGGTCAGTAGATGACTCCGGTTTCCTGTGCCTCGATGATCGTATTTATGTACCGGACTCAAACGACCTTCATCTCCAAGTACTACGCTACAAGCATGATCATCCCCTCTCGGGCACTTCGGGCAAAACAGAACCCTCGAGCTCATACGTCACGAATACACTTGGCCAGGCCTCAGGACATTCGTGAAGAATTATGTCCAATCCTGTACAGCCTGTTCCTGGTCCAAGACGCCACGCCATCGTCCTTACGGGTTGCTCAAGCAGCTCCCCGTCCTGGAGAAGCCTTGGAATTCCATCTCCATGGATTTCATAGAGCAACTCCCGTCCTCATCCGGCTTTACAGCCATCCTCGTTGTGGTTGATCGTCTCTCGAAACAAGCCATATTCATTCCCACCCACGATACCATCACAAGCCCAGAGCTCACAAAGCTTTTCCTACTCCACGTGTTCTCCAAGCATGGTGTTCCGGCCCATGTCACCTCTGACCGCTGTACTGAATTCGTGTCTCATTTCTTCCGGTCGCTTGGCAAAGCCCTCGACATGCACCTCCACTTCACCTCCGGATACCATCCAGAGGGGGATGGCCAGACTGAGCGATCTAATCAGACACTCGAACAGTATCTCCGGGTCTACTGCAACTATCAGCAGGACAATTGGGCGGATCTGCTACCCCTAGCAGAGTTTGCATACAATAATGCACCAAGTGCCACTACTGGAGTATCCCCGTTCTTCGCTAACAAGGGTTATCACCCAAATATCACAGTCCACCCTGAACGCGATATGACCTCCGACTGGGCTCGTGACTACGCAGTGGACTTAGACTCCCTGCATCAGTACCTTTGTGAAGAAATGGCTTTGGCCCAATGACATTACCAAGGTCCAGCAGATGCCAGAAGATCCCCGGCACTGGACTTCAAAATTGGTGACAATGTGTTCGTGAAAGCCAATTATTTCCGGTCAACCTGACCCTCCAAGAAACTCTCAGAAAAGAACCTCCAGCCTTATCCTATCATAGCCCAAGTAGGTTCTCTTTCGTTCACCATCTGCCTACCGGACTCCATGCGTGCAGTACACCCGGTCTTCCACGTCTCCCAACTCGAACCAGCAACCCCAAACGTCATTCCAAACTGGACTCAACCACCACCACCCCCAATCGAAGTAGAAGGTGAACTAGAGTACGAGATCGCTGAGATCCTCAACTCTAAGGTTGACCGGAGACGCAAGTCCTGTCAACTATTATATTTGGTACGATGGGCTGGTTACGAGGGGACTGACGAAGAGACTTCTTGGCTGTTAGCCACTGAACTCGGCAATGCCTCAGAATTATTAAATGACTATCACACCCAGTACCCGGACAAGCCCGGTCCTTTCAACTCATTGTGACCAGTTTCCTGGCAATTAACCTTTATGTTCCTCTCTCTTTTTCTTTTCGCTCAGGACTTGTCATTTATGTACATACACTCGAGATCACTATCTACACTTTTGGCGGGCTCATCGGGTTCTCCGCCTTATCTTCCTCAAGCCTGGCCAACTCCTCATCTATCTCCCCTTTGTCAACCTCTTCCTCTGACAACTCCTCTGGGGACTCCTCCGGCGCGCCACAAATGGCGGCCTCGTCCACAAACATTTCCAAGGCCTTCCTGGCCTTCCTTGACGCCAGCGTCGACTCCCTGTGTGCCTGCGTCGACTCCCAGTGCACCTGCTGTTAGAATTCGGGACGCGGGACCACACAGTGAGAATAATAACGTATAATCTTGTTTGTCTGAGCTCTGTCAAACAAGTGGAGAGTAGGATGTACAGGAGGATAGCGTGAGGTATACGACGTGATTACATAAGTGTACAGAGCGTAAACTGTGATTTCCAACACCTGCATCGAGTTCCAGTGCACCTGCGTCGAGTCCCAGTGTGCCTGTGTTGACTCCCTTTGCGCCTGCGCCAACTCCCCCATCCGGCTGCTCAACTCCTCGATCACTATAACCAACCGGTCTAATGAGACTCGGCTGGGACCGGCCCCGGCCATCCTCTCCCCGACAATCTCTACCTCGTCGTCGACCTGTGCTTTGGCCTTGCGCACCCTCTTCTTCTTTTCACCTTGGCAAGGCGACGTGGGGACCTGTTTACCTTTGCCTTTATCCTTCCCAGGTCCGCTCATATCCATCTCCGGCCACTCACACTTCTCCCTCATCGCTGCGCACCATTTGCACGCCGTCCGCCTCTTGTTTCCATCATTGATGAATTCGCAAGTTACGCCCGCGCCGGCGCAACGAATACACCTATAGAGATATTAGTACACCCAATGGAATAAGAGAAAACTCACCACGGTTCTGAAACTGGGACTGCACTGGGCCCGGCCTCACCCTCGTCCCTCTGATGCTTCTTGTTGGCCTCAGCAGCCTTCCTCTGCGCTTCCTCTATGCTTCCTTTTCTCCTCCTCGCATTTCTTCAACTCAGCCTCTTCCTCTTCTCATCAACGCCTCTCCTCCTCTTCCCGGCATCGCTTCTCTTCCTCCTCCTGGGCTCGCTTCTCCTCGTCTTCACGGCATTTCTTCTCGACTTTACACCGGCGGCGCTCTTTGGCCTTGGCCGCCGCGACATCGTCATTGTCCTCAATATCCGAGTCAAGCTTGGGGGTCTTGAGATGAGCCCAGTCGATACTGGGCACGGGGGGGGGGCAGGAGTGATAGACTTGGACGCAGACGACATTTTTTGTATCGAAGAAGGTTGTGGTTAAGAGAGAACCCGGTCAAACCCTTGTCCCTCAAACTCAGCAAATTTTCAAACTCAGCATTGTTCTTATGTGGCCTCACACCTCGGGCACAGCAAAACATGATTAGCCAACAAATTGGATATTTATTCATTGGCATATTGCACCCTAGTTTATAGATATGTTCACCTTAAAAATCAATAAATACATTTTGAAACATTCCATAAATATGTTTGCCTTCCTTATCTTTGAACACATGGAGCACGAGTCTACCCAAAATAGGCTGACCCTGTCTGGAATGTAATGACGTGCTAGCATATTCGAGACAATAGCCAGAGATTGAACAAAATAATATAGTAGTACAGAATGGAAAAATTATTCGAGGTATCAACATCGCACATATTCGCAACAAGTTTAAGTTAAAGTTTACATCTGTGGGATATACCGCCCCAAACTCGGAACACAGTCCAAAACAAATACAAATTCAGAGAATGAATAAGACAATATTCGATGCTCAGATTCGTCAGTCGATTAAAAATATGCCCAAGAAACATATCAGAGGTCCACTTAGTGGGTCACTCAGTGGGTCACTGGGTGGCCCTGAGAGCGCCACGAAAGGCCAACTGCACTGCTTCACTCAGAGATAAGGCTCCTGCGAAACTCGTAAATTTAGTGGTTTAAATAAAGATCATCAGACTTACCAGAGCGGGAATATCGACATCCTTCCGCACAGAGAGCATCAAGCATGCCCAGTGGTTAAACCTTGGAACCAGTTGTCATCATACCAGTTGCGAGGAAGCCCTGGAATGGTTGTCGATTTCACTTCCTTCCTCCCGGCTTCCCAATGGCGCTTCAACGACGAATTACCGATTTGTTCCAGCATATTTTCTGTTCTGAGAGCAGATTCATAGGTTTCCATAGACTTGAATAAACAGGAAATGCCGGGATTGATCCATGGAAGCTCAAGGCACTGCAGGACCTTTGGCCTTGAAAAGGGTGGGCTATCAGTCTCATCACCGCTCATACCCTCAACGCCAAGTCGGTCAATGATCTTGTGAATAGCATCCCACTTCTCGGGATCTCGAGATCGATTTTGCATCACGATTTTTTGGCGCCTAGCGAATGTCTTGAACAACATCATGAGTAAAACTGGAAGGCTGTTGAAATGATAATGATAACGTACTCCGTGGCGGCGGGCGGTCATTCTGTCGGCTTTCCGATGCTTTTCCTCCTTTGCAGCGAAATGGGCCATCACTTGGACTCATTCGTCACCGCAGGAAAGGTTAATTTGGGACTGCTTTCGATGAGATTGGTGTGTTCGGACCAGTTTCTGTTCGCAGATTTTACGAATACCCGGGAGATTCATGCTGTGTTCGTCAAAAATGACACCTTGATATGCACCAGCTTTGAGATGGTTGTAGAAGTCGAGTGTTAAGATAGCAATAGCTTCAGAGTTCCAGCGCGATGAGGTCAGCGGACAGCAGCTCCAATCTAGCGCGATGTTCTCCAGGGATGGGGGTGAAGCACCATCTTGATTAAATGCAAGCACAGTGTCAGCCAGGGCTGAAGCAGGGAGCTCGCCTTTGGATCCAGATGGGATGATCTTCTTTTGTCGAAGATAATCACACAAAGCTTTCTATAATATGATTTAGAAGGATTGATAACTTCCTGAAGATCTCAGCTTACGTGCAGGCGATTCATCTTCCCTCGTGGTCCGGGTTTTTTCCATCTTTGTGGCACAGCTGCATATTCACCATCACCATCGTCGTCACTGTCGTGTCCGCGAGGCTCTGGGTGTCTTTCCTTGCAGGGTGCACCTCATCCTAAACACTGTGAAGTGGCCAGCTTCGCGAAGTGGGATTCAATTAATTCGGTTAGATGGGGGAGGCAGCCATTGACAATCCCTTGGACGGTGGGTTCAACGAACCCCGCAGTTGCTGCATCTAGCCGATCGGTTATTGCCTGACCAATGACCACTCCCAGAGCCATGGGAAGCGGCACGGGCCTAGAGGGGTCCTGTAAAGGAGAGGGGGTGGGTGTGGCGTCTCCCGTCGGCAGGGAAGAGCACCCTTCAGATGGGATTGGGTCTATATTCATGGAAACAGGGGAGTCCGTCGGAAGACTAGTCCCACGGCAGGAGATTACAGGGACAGGAACAGGGGGAGGAATGGTGACAGGGTCTGGGAGCGGTGATGTACTCATTGAGGGTGGAGCTGAATGGTCAGACGGAGGGGAGCTTTGGGCCAGATTGGCATCAGCTGGGGGGAGACCCCCAGTGACGAGAGGCGATGATGATTGCATCACAGAGCTTGGGTGCATATTCATGGAAACAGGGAAGTCAGTCTGAAGACTAGTGCTCCGGAGTGGTTACATGGACAGTGGAAGGTATCGAGGGAGAGTGTCAAGTCCGGGTCTTCTCTGGCTAAGTCGGATATAACTCCGGTCGGGGTAGTGTAGAGATAACAGAAGTAAGGGGTAGACTGCTTTGGATTCAACTACTCAAGGCGGAGAGTTGATCCTTGCGTAGACTCCAGTCTAGACAGATACAGGAGAAGAGACTAAGTTGATTTCAGACTAGAGACTACCGACAAAGTATCTACAGATTAAATACTAATGGTAACACAGCTAAGCACAGTCCGGTAATCCGGAGACCGGATATTAGTAAGATATCAGTAAGCAAGAATGGAGCGTAGTAAGATGACAAAGCAGGACGGGACAAGAGTACATACAGAAAGCCGGATATGAAATAGAGTCGGGGACAGAATGGAGCGATATGACAAACACTGCATGCTCACTAAGCAAGACTATACCGAAACAGGACTGTGGTTGAGTCCGGGGCGGGAATGCGCGAGTGAGGCGGAGATGCGCGAGTGAGGCCGGACTCGGGAATAGGGGTCCGGACATGGATATGACAGAGAGTCTGGGCATACTGAAGTATTCATTGGGAGTGGGACTGAACGGACAGAAGATGGGGAGGTTTCATCCATTGGGACAGAGGAATAAGCTAGAGGACAACCTGTGACAGTAGCTGATTGAATTGCAGAGCCGAGGGCTACATTGCGATCAACTGCGAGGCTGTGTGAGATTGGGGAACACGATCTCTGCAGCGTAGACCGCTGGGTAGAAAAACTATGCTCACGAGGACTAAGGGATCGGGCGTTGCGACTTCTGCGACTATTCTCGTCACCTATCATATGGACACGACCCCTGGGGGGGACGCGATGAACTTGTCGAATATCGAGAGTTGTCGGTGCTGCTCCCATCGGAACTTAGTGGTGAACCAGACGGGGATGATGGCTGGCAGATGTCCGTGACATTGGGAGTTTGAGAAGCCTGACAAGGTAAATGAGAGGGCCCGAAGGAATGAGAGAAGACCCAAACTCACCTGGGGGATATGGATGCTGTGCGGAACCCCGTCAAGGGGGACCTCGCCTTGGTTGATGGAGGATGTAGGAATGGGACTATCCTCATGAATACTTCCGCCAGGTTTGAAGCGAGTATACGGTGAGTAGGGGACAGAGCGGGTGGGATCAGAAGAGGACTTCACTTGCTCGTGAACACCAAGTTGATGGTCTGGGACCAGAGGGGCACGAATAAGGCACTGGCCAAAGCCAATTCCCCGTCTCGTAAATTCTTCCGCCTATGGAAGGCTTGAGCTTCCTTAGTCACAGCAAGTACAATATGCTTACCGTCCGGGATATCCTCCCAATAGTTTGTAATGCGGATCTGGTTGAGGGGGGCAATTCTTGATCTTCGATGTTGAGAGACATTGTACATGCGTAGAGACGATGGAGGAGGATCAACTGTTATATAAATTATTGGAGAAAGTGTTGACCCACTATTGTGAATGCATATCACCTTCGCAACGAGGAACGGACGAGACAATTCTTCAACGATGACCAGCATTGAATTTGGATACCTGATTCTTAACCCACCAATCCGATTAACATCCTGTGCTTTTTTGTTTTGCTTTTTTAGTCTTCATTCTTTTTGTTAGAACAAGATATTACTATTGTCTATTAACACGAGTAGCTATAGTGAGTTGTGGAGTGCTTAGATAGTGGTGGAAAGGAAGAAATGTGTGTGTAAATGTTCTCCGTAGAAATAGTGTTCAGCGATTTGAGGCACGTGACTTACTGTCCTTTGAGTAGTGGGACACTATTTAGACTGCCACTTCGGGTTCAATCACCTCTCTTTCCCACTTTTCATCTTCTCCTTAGGTAGTCGGTAGTGGTGTAGTTACAACAATTGCAACAATGAATATATATGCCTGCGTCAGCTAAATAGGTATGAGTGAATTATCTCCCGTGGTCTTATTGTATACCACCTCAAGATATCGCCTCTAAGTGAAGGTACGTCATGAAGTTGTCTTATTGTATACCATTCATACACAGTACATATATGATTAGGACCGCTCCGTCTTATTGTATACCACTTCAAGATATTGCCTCTAAGTGAAGGTACGTTGCCAAGTTGTATACCATTCATACTCAGTACATATATGATTAGGACCACTCCGAAATTCATTCACCATCTCGACAAGAACATGCCAAAGTCACATCGAACTGGACGTTCCAGCGATACTTTTCTCCCCTCACGTGCCATTCCGTTTTCCCTCCGGAACAAGTGATTTCCCCACCTCCACTGACACAACATAAAATATTCCCTCGTGAAGAGGAGGCCGAGGCGTTGATCATTCAAACTCAACAGTCAGAGCCTGATGTAATATCCCCCATCCCACCGTCCAAGGTGTTGATACCCAAGCCTCGGGGGGAGGTTTCCAGGATCAATAGGGGCGGTTACAACCTACAGGATAAGCTTGGTTTGCCACCTACTGAATACGAGGAGATTCGGGTAAGCAAGATGTGCTGTCATTAGATGCGCATTCTAAAACCTGGCAGTCTTTTGTCATTCATCTAGCTCGAGAGTATCTCACCACTCGGAAATCATGGAGTAGGCAATCGAGGGAGCAGCTCCGGATTGTGTTCGCAAAGGTTCGTATGACACATCTGCTTGTATTTTCTGTTCGCTGACTGGTCTTCTAGGCGAAGGAGCGATACCCCCAGCTTCTGGATTATGATGGTGACTGGGTCGTGTCTGACTTTCTCAAAATGTATCTTAAGAATACTTCTGGGCGTGGAGCATAACAAATGGCAAGCATTTTCTGATTGGTTAACCTGGCTTCTGTGAAAGGCTCCTTTGGCTTGGGTTTACTCTAAGATCTCCGCCCCCACTGTCAGAGGTATGATTGGTATCGGTATCCCCTATTCCAAGGTCGAGATTTATTGAGTTTAATAAATTTTACTTGAGGGTAAGTGGACGTGTATAGGCAGGCCCTTTGCGAATCCGTTTCGCTCCTGGTCCATCCCATTTTCGTGCGGTTTGTCTTACAGACCCACAGCCTCAATGGCAATGCTCTACCACGTCGTCGCATCCTTCCGGACCCACCACTCCACATGAGGTTTGTCTGACAAATCCACAGCCTCAGTGGCTGATGCTCTATGCGTCATCGAGGCATCATAAACCTTGCATGGCGAGCGTGACGGTTAGAGGCGTCCTCTTGACCTGTCCCGTCATCTCGCCAGGTAGGCAAGACTCTCAGGAAAGTTTGCATTCGAGATACTAATTCCCTGCACCATCATCAGAAATTTTGGTCTCCCTCCACTCCCTCCCTTTATTACGTTTAGCACATCATGTCTATTCTAATCCAGAGTCCTCGCATCGTCTTTGCTGTGTATACTAGGTTTCGGTTTGGCCACTGTACAGTAGCTCAAAATTCACGTGGTTTCCTCACCACCGGGTGGAGGCCGTTTTTGCTGGCTCAACACTCATCTTCGCACTGAATGGCCGAGTTCAATTAGCGTCAAAAATTGTCCCTTAGCAGATACTTTGCAGGACAATCAAGGAATTAGTGCTATTATAAGACTGTAAGAACAATAGTCTAGTCAAGTCGGCCTTTCAACTGAGATAACCCTGGTAAGCGGCATAGTTTGTTCGCTGGAGGATGTACCATCTAGACGCTTTACAAAGACTTTCTGCTCCTTCAAAGAAACTTTTGACACTGATAAAACTGACCCTATCCCTTCCCCTCCTTCCTTTTCTCCGGCTTTGATGACCATGCACAGCATGCCTCTTGCTCTTGGAGGGAAGGGCTTCAAAGATCTTTTGGGGATAGTCTCTCTGAGCAACCCTGCACCCTGCGTTCGAGCAGTAAGCTGAACAGCAAGGTGACCATGTGGTACCAGTCCAGATGGACCTTGGAAAGGGCTGGGAGTCTCTGTTTTAACACAACGATCGATATAGGTATCATGCCAACCATGCGTAATTCGGAAGACCACGTGAAAGTTTTCCAGGTTCTTCAGCACATCGGGATGTAGCAGAAAATCGAAAGCTAGAGAGTTGACGCATCAGCTGTCGGAATACAATGGAAACAAGACTTACATGATCTGGGAGTGCTACTTTCCGCCTGATTACCACTTTCCACCTGATTACCATCGTCATCATTGATTACCCAGGGATTTGAGGTAGAGCTTCCAGCGGGTTGCGAAGGTGAGTTACACTGCGCACTGGGAGAGGGAGGGGGGGTCAATTGCCTATGCAAATTGCTTGGAAGAATTCCCCGTGTAAATGCATCAGAGACTGCGATAACCTGCAGTGGGGTTAATTTCTCTCCCGCAAGTGTTGTACCCATGCCCCTACGCATACGATCAGAAACGAAAAAACAGACGCTCCCGAAGACTTGCCTGATGACCACGCTGGTTTTATTGTAAGTGCCCATTGAAAAAGCCCCTCGCTCAATGACACAAGTATCCGGGCCGAGACTGACAAGTGTGCCCCGCCAGCCTTTATGCGGGCCAGAAATGATTAAGACGTCCTTTCCACGATAAGACTCGCTCTCATCACGGTCACTCACAGCAGCACCATGTGCAAAATGGGTGATGGGAAGTGCGAAGATGACCTGGTGTAAGTTCAGTGAAACATAACGAAGACCCATGCATAGCGCCAATACCGATTGATTGAGAGAATAGGCGACACTCAGCATCTTTTGGTCAAGGTTGACCTCGATGACGAACCTGGATTTACCCCTGGACTCCCCTCTCACAACCACTATGTAATCTCCCTTCCTCACATTATAGCCGCGACGAGTGACCGCATGCGCGAGGTCGTAGTCGCAACAGATGTGATGGGAAGTTCAAATTGCCGGTGAAGGAAATCTGGATCTAGAGAGACAAGTTTAAGGGTTCCAGCGAGGGGTTTCACTTCGGTAATGTATCCAAAGATTCCATGGTGAGACCCCACAATTACCTGCGCTGTGTCACCAACTTGAGCGCTATCGGTGGAATCATTGATAGGGGGTGCGACAATGCTGAACGGTGCCCAGATAGCTTGTTCCGGTACGTGGGACTCCAGCAGATAAGGTGGAACTTGAAACTGGTAGGACAGTGAGGAATGAACGAGACTTGATTGCAAAACAACTTACTTCGTTCCCGTCGGATGCTGACACTGTTACTTCCTCTGTCGTGTAATCAATGTGAGAAACCATACCGAAGTGCCCGATAATATTATGGTGCACGTTCTGGATCTCACTGAAAGGATCCTCAATTACTCAGACTACATCTCCAATGACAAACGCGCGACATAAATCAGAGAGGGGGAAGCTAAACTCCCCCCCCTCTAGCAAACGCACTGTGGCCGAATGGTTGTCACGCTCAATCCCAAGCAGGATGCCACGTTTCCCGTTGTAAATGGAGTCAGAGACAATAACACCATCATTCTCCTTCCAGAATAGTTGGTTATAGGAGTGGTAGGTTGAAATCATAAACGGAGGATGCACCATTGAGGCACCATGAAGAGGATTGATTGAGCTTTAGGCTCATTAGGAGTAGGCCGGATACAAAGGATTTGCGCTTGTACTCATAACATGACCATCCACGATATGGAGTAAGCTGTTTCCCCTTGAATTGGCTTGGAGAGAATAGTCGGCAAGCATGGGGGTCTTGACCGATATCGTCGCCAGACTGGCAGTTTGGAGGCTTCAACTCCCGTGAAGCAATGAGAACACGGAGCACTCCCGACTCCATGTCAAAGGATAGGCTGTATGTGACATCGCCCTTGTACAGCCCACGTTTTGATACCATGTACCATCCTGGCAGAGAAGGTTCGGAGCGTCCAAATATGGAAAACATGCCAATACGATCCTCAAATGGCACTAGCGACCAGCCACGCATGCAGGAAGCATGCGACGGCAGAACAGCATGGAGGAAGGTTTTAGGGTCTAGCGCACATATGGTAGGATGGCGGGGTAGCTGTTCGTATAGTGTGGCAGTGAGACCAGCCTGATTCCATGCTTTCACGATAAAGGCTGCGGAGGAACCTGACACAAGATTAGCACAATTGGTAGAAATTGTATGCATCATATAAGAACTTACTAGGAATAATATTGATTGCCCAAAGTGCTGTGCTTTCCATGCCATCAGGTAGGAGGGATGCGCAAGATGGCGAAGGGGATATGCGAGGTGAATCCGGGCGTGCTGCAGCGTGGGGCTGATTAGCAGCAATCTTGTGAAGATGATCCGCGAGTGAGATCAACGCGAACCGTTCCCCTCATGCTTCCAAGTCCGACAGGAAGGTGAGACTCGAGAGGAAGTCTTCCCAGTATTGAATGTTTTGGTTGTAATCGTATTGAAAATCTATTATTTCCATCAGTTTTTCATAGTTCATACTGCCAAACATCCATTCTCGGATGGACTCCCAGATGCCTGCCGCGTCCAAGACCGTGGGCGGAGCGCTTTGAAGGACTTCTTCATCAGACCCATCAGAATCGGAATCGCGCTCCCACTGGTCCAGGTTGGGTGAGTCCGCGTCCGCGGTGCTGTGGACATAGCGGTCAGCTATTTTGTCGACAGTTTGTGCGAATCTTGACGACGTGGGCTCCATACGACCAGGGCCGATGCGACGATGTTGCGATGGCATTCCCAGATCGGCGCTATCATCTGGGACAATAAATCCCACTGTACAAGATGAGTGCACCCGCATTAGTGTTGATACAATATACAACATACCAGTATTTTCCTCCTCATCTGAGCTTTCCTCTCCATGGTCCATCTGCGCCTCTACATCAAGGAATTGATCCACCTGCTTTCTGATCGATCATACCATAGTGAATCATAAGGAAGGAAGACATACCGTTCTACGGACTCGCTTACTAGATCTTCGGGATATCACCTGACTATGATTCCGCTTGACTCTACGATTTGGCAAGGATGATTGCGGGCGACTCTGGGACATCGAAAGTCAGGCGGATGGGTTGTCGCTTGCGAGTACTATGCCACGAGCCTCCATGGCGGCCCTCACAGCAGGGACCACCCCACCATCATCCTCCTCCCAATGCGAGAAGACACACGTCATGATATTCCTCCATTCCAATGCAATATATCGAGGACCGAACTTCTCAGTCATTGTGTCTGTGAAAGCCGGGGTATCAATCGTTTCATCTGCCCATTTCATTACCAGCGACCAAGCATCTGGGTTGTCAAGCAAGCTGACAGGGCCTTGACATGGATAGGATCAGCGCTAATGAAGATATTTTTTGAAATCTTTGGGATGCTCACCAATCGTTACCCGCTCATTTGATACACTTTGCATACCGGACATATCTATCAATCAATTGACATTACTACTGACAGCAGGAGAGAGAAAATAGCGGCAGCAAAACGTAGAGTTGGTTGATGTGGGAATTTAGGAAACGTGGGAAAGTGGGGTACATGAAATGTAAAGTGCATTTAAGACGTCACTGTATCCCCACGAATGATAATGTCCCTATTGCCACTTTCCTGAATAATTGGAGGCCCGAAGGTCCCCTTTACACCCTTCCTCGCTGATTTCCCATCCTCAGTGAGCGGCACAGCTGCATCGCTTACCACCACGGTGGATTGGTGCTGCTCTGAAGACCCTTGGAACAACACCTGGACAGGAGACTGCTGTGTAGTCGACTGTTTCAGGTCCAGGAAGGATAGGGAAAAATGATCAGGGAGTGATGAAGGAATGAACGCCATCAGCATATTAACGAACACGCAAACTACTGCAAACAATAGTATTTGCTTCACAGACAATCCAGATGATCGTGACTCGGTGCTTGTGGAGAGGAGTTGGCTAGCGACCTTCGCATGTGTTTTCAATGGACAGTTCTGTCATCATTAATAGATGACCTACCTGGTGCTCCTGCATCCACACTTTGATGTTGCTATGACCCTCCAGCGCGGTGCCCATCACAACAGTGCATCCTTGCGCACCTTCAAAGGCCTACGAGAATGTATGTTAGTTGAAAGATAGTGAATAAAACCCGATGGCGTACGGTCACCGCAACCACCAGATCACCAGCTACGAATGCAGGGTCAGTGTGGACGTGTATAGCCAAGAGATTAGAAACCCACCATTCCCATGATCAAGCTTGTCACGAAATGCACCCGTTTGATAGTTGAACATCCGAGCGAATCTGTTGTCACCCCCAACAATGACCAGGCCAGCTTCTCGAGCGACTGCAAGCTGAAGCGGTACATTCACCAAGATGTTGTGGCGGTAACTTTGCGAACAATACAATGCAGGGACGGCATACTTATCAACACCGTCTCGTAGGTTGGAAACCAGGAGGTGGTGACGATCCAGACATGTATCACCACTACGAAGACGTGAGTATAATGACCATGTATGTCAGGAAAGGGACTTGCATACGCCCATTTACTTTCTTCTTCCATTTGAGATCCCAAGGATCGATTGAGTAACAGAAACTGAGTGTTCAGAAGATTAGAGAGGAAAGCTTTCACTATTGGTCAGCACATACACATATCCACTCTCAAGGTATGAGACCAAAACACTGGAGCCATCGTCCAAGAAATGAACTGAGCGAGCGACGTATGGTTGTTTCTCGGCATTGCTGGGGACGGGCACAAAGGATTCTATACAAATGACAGTCGAGGTCAGAGCAGGGAAAAAATAAGTAGGGTTTATATGTACTCTGATCGGGGCTGGACTTCCAAACGCGGACTTCGCCATTGCCAATGCTAGCAAGTCGGCGGTGTTGCGGATCCCATGATAAGGATTCTATGGCATTTGCGTGTGCTAGCGTGATTGATAAAAAACAGAAGAGTGGATTTTCACTCGTGCGTTGGTAAAGATAAATATTTCCGTCTGACGTGCTGAAAACAAAAGTATCCTCATCCCGATCGGTGAGTTTAATCCACACAACACAGCTGATGAAGCCAGCTGACGGGACACATATTTCCTGCAACATTTTGCCCGAAGAGAGGCTCCAAACAACAACGCGGCTGTCGTTGCCTGTGATGCATGTGAGACCCACAGACGTAGGAAAGAGACCAGATATACCTCCACTAAGCAGTTGAGATCCCTGGGGGCTGATTGCGAGCATATTAACTGCTTTTGTGTGGCGAGTCAAGGTAAACTTATGGGATATCTGCAACGATGTCAGTAAAAGTGGCCAGAAGTAGTAAAGTAATCCTACATTAGTGGGTTGGGGCATCGTTTGAGGTGTAGCGAATCAATCTGCTGAATCGCGCTATAAGAGACAGCAGAGACACAGCAAACAATTGTAGACATACCATTCGTAGATCTTCGGGAGGAATGACGACCGACAATAACGAATATCTATATCTTGACAATATTGACGACGACCACCAACATTGAACATAGATACCTTTAATGACAACTTAATGACTGTTACTTGTGGTGATTCCACACTCTGTGCATGTTCTACCTTTCTTTTGCTTGTATCGCACTAACCTGTGCTCCTATCGCTTCCTAACCATTCCCAATGGATTCCTCGCCCCTTGTTACCTCTACTACCAAGTTTCTCCATCTCCATACTCCCATTCCATGCTTCTGTTCAACCAGAGCATTGACTTACAGCCAAGTGGCTGATTGTTTACCTTTGTTTACCTAGATGCGAAGTTAGCTGCTAGAGCCCACTGTTACTACTCCTTAGTTACTCACAGTGGACTCTAGGTCTGTACAACTCTTATCTCTCTTGAATATACTCAGTTACTCACAGTGGACTCTAGTCCTGATCTCTCAGAGTTGACCCATCAAGTGCCTAGGCTGCACTTTCAAGCTCTTGGCTTGTAACAATGACATCCTGCGCTTTTTTGTTTGTTGTCTTCATTCCTTTTACTATGAGATTACTATTGTCTTAGTCTTACTAGTTGACTACGAGTGGCCTACAGTGGGTTGAGTGGCTTGATGGTGAAAAGAAAAGGGGGTGCGTGTGAATGTTCTCCCGTAATATAGTGTTCAGCGATTGGAGGCACGTGCCTTCCCTTGGGTGACTTCCGTTTGGGTGACTTCCGTTTGGGTGACTTCCGTTTGGGTAATCGTCATGCACTATTTAGACTGCCACTTCGGGTTGAATTGCCTTTCTTTCCCACTTTTTATCTTCGTAGTGTACTACTCTACCTCCCATTCAGGTATGGTATAGTTAGTTACAATTACAATAAATATATGCCTAGGTCGTGTTAGCCAAAATTACTACCAGGTATGAGTGAACAATAGCAATAGAACATGCTAACTAGATCGACATGAATCGTGCTTGTTGGAAGCAACAGCAACCTCACCTTGGAATAGAGAATGGATAAATTGACTCTCGGTGGTGCGTCATCTCCGAGTCTTATTGTAACTCGTGCTCAATATTATTGTCGGGATGTTGCATCGCCTCTGACACTACATACCTCTGAAACTTTTCGAGGGTAGGCAGGTATTTATACCTCACATTGCCCACCGTCCATCCATCATTAAAGTGTCCTTCAATCAAGCCTCAGCTGCAATGGGAAGCAATATCAGTCGCCACCTCCATATAGATTTACGCTACCAGGTCCGTAACTCTAGCAACCTTTGACTTCTCCTAATCTAATCTATGTCGCTAGGCATTAGATTTTACTCGTCCAAGAACCCGTCAAATCAGTCAGGCAAGTTCACAAAACAGTGGAAACCAAGCTTCATAATCTCAATTTTCTTTCTCAATTTTTAGACGGTCAAACACTCCTCGAATTTACATCTCACAAAACGCCAATTCACTGTCGTACAGGAAATCAGTCCGGTCTGTTTAGTCAATGTCCCGTCTCCAAAGTTTATCATTTCTAACTTCAATTGCAGAATCTGAAGCGCATTGTCGCACAAGAAATCAATCCGGTCAGTTTAGTCTCCTTGCCAAAACATTTTCATTCCTAACTTCAATGGCAGAATCTGAAGCGCAAGAGTGACAATGACCCCCCAGACCTACCTCCGGCGAAATGCCAACTCACTGTCGCACAAGAAATCAATACGGTCAGTTTGGTTCCTTCGCCAAAAACTTCTCATTCCTAACTGCAATGGCAGAATCTGAAGCGCAAGAGTGACAATGATCCCCCGGATCTACCTCCGGCGAAATGCCAACTCACTGTCGCACAAGAAATCAATCCGGTCAGTTTGGTTCCCTCGCCAAAAACTTCTCATTCCTAACTGCAATGGCAGAATCTGAAGTGCAAGAGTGACAATGACCCCCCGGATCTACCTCCGGCGAAACGCCAACTCACCGTCACACAAGAAATCAATCCGGTCAGTTTGGCTCCCTTGCCAAAAGCTTCTCATTCCTAACTGCAATGTCATAATCTGAAGTGCAAAAGTGACCATGACTCCTTGGCTTTACCCCTGGCGAAACGCCAACTCACTGTCGCACAAGAAATCAATCTGGTCAGTTTAGTCGAATCTCGTCTCCTCAACAGGGCTCTTAATTCCAATCACAGAGTGGAAGTGACCTGTTGAATCTGCCATCCATGAATCGCCAATCCTCTGTGGAATCTGTTCGCCCGAATACATTGGCCACCACATCTTTGCTCATTCTCCCGAATGAACTGTTGCACGAAATCGTCGATCTCCTCGGAATCAAGGAACTTCGAACATGCACCTGGGTCTCCACGATCTTCAAAAATATTGCTGCTCCTCATTACCTCGCTGCTCTCAACTTCGCACCGACAGGAGATTTTCGGGTGAGCGTCAACCGACATAACTGTCAGGCCCTCATGGTGTGGAGGCATATGGCCAACTTCACTCGTCCAAGAAGCATATACTGCTCCCTGCTCCAAGCGAAAGATTGCCATATGGAAGCTTTGCAGATATTCTTCGAGTCAACCCAGTGCGCCAACATACCGGTGGTGTATGTATCTTCATTTGGTAATGCATCGCCTGCATCCACTACAGCCCTTCTTGCTAGCATCAGGGCATCCGGATGCCAGATGCTGTCCTACTGTGGATGCTCAGATCCCTCCCCACAATCCGTGACATCTTTCCCAAAACCTTCCTGCATGATACCCAGTAGACTTGAATCCTTCTCCTTGGACTGCAACACTGTTTCTGCCCCGCCTATGATCTCATTCACTATGTCAGCGCTTCACAGTTCTTCACTCAGGGACCTTGTCTTGCAAGACACAGGGCTCTCCAGCACTTCGTGGGGGAAACTACTACGATCTCTGGACCTTCCCCTCCTGCGGCACCTTGAGGTAGACCCCCAATGTCCGGTTACCGCCCTTCTGAAATTCTTACAACGACATGGCCGCGTTCAATCACTGTGCATTTCCACATACGGTGAGCCGGTGAAAAGCCGGCGATCACTTCCGCTATTGGCCCGTCTCCCTTCATTACATGCAATCCAAGGACCACCGGAGTACCTTACATCGCTTCTGTGCCGTCTTGATCTTGAGTCAGTAACTTCACTCTCCAT
This sequence comes from Melanogaster broomeanus, assembly GCA_014904935.1. Taxonomy (NCBI): domain Eukaryota; kingdom Fungi; phylum Basidiomycota; class Agaricomycetes; order Boletales; family Melanogastraceae; genus Melanogaster; species Melanogaster broomeanus. Next base: position 184,729 of record MU123745.1, on the reverse strand, counting down.
CACATTCAGAAACGTCAAATCTGGTGTTTCTTGCATATTGAAGGTGATGGATTGCGCTCAATACCTCCCGTGTCTACGTGACATGGGGATATCTTTCCAACAAGAGTTGACCATGGCCACCCCAGTGACCGCGCTGCTTGTTCCGAACGATGAGTCACGCACCTGCAGAGCCATTCGGCTCATGATATTGTCGGCATTTCAAGCCACGACCGACACCGATGAAGAAATTGTGGTGCGCACCATCGATATACTGTAGATGTGGATGTCACCTGATCTCTGTCATAGAAATACTGTGCACCGTGGATGAAGTCTTTCCCTGACGTGGAATCAGTAAGATTACTTTTGGGGGCAGGTAACCCCTCGGAGGCTGAGATGGATGGAATACGATGTTCTTTCATGGAGAATGCTCCCAATCCAGACAACCTTGAGATTGCATTATCAACCTGAGTGCTTTTTAGGACTTGTAGTTGTACTTGCAGGCTGCTCTAATACATATGTACATGTACCTCGTTAGCCCAAGAAAATCATACTGTAAGCGGGACGTTGGCCGGACTAGCACTGCACTATCTGCTAAGAAACAGAACCACTGGTGGTAAGTTAGCGGCTAAGAGGAAGCTCAGGTACTCTACAAAATAGGAAGTCACGTGCCCAAAATCGCTGAACACTATTTACGAGCGAGATATTCACACACTACATTTTCCTCTTTCCATCATCATCTACGCCATTCTACTAGTCCACTCTAGTAAAATTAATATCAATGGACGTAGTGATAAGTAGCAAACCTCACTAGTAGAGTAATCAAACAGAGAAAGTAGGTTGTCCCAGGACACCGTCAGTGCGGACGATGATCAATTCTTCCCAAGGGATTGCAACCTGTTCCCTCTGATGAACAAGGTTTTCTCATCGGGACATGGATCGAGAGTGTACTACAGTATGTAGTATACGGTGGATCCCATGAGATTGCCTTCAAACTCGCAGCTGAATAACCCAAATGCATAAAATAGATCTTCTATTTAATGAATCCATATTTCTGAGCAAGAGCCTCGCAGTTTTTACAATCACCGACATCCTGGCTGGTGTGGTAGACTACTCCACTACGACGCTGTCCATTTCTCCATATTTGCAACACAACCTCTCTTCAAAGAATCTATTGAACATGTTAGTACGGCAGCTCTTTCATCTCATATGGTTCTTACCCTGTTCAATGGCTTCATGACCAGCATTCACGCCTTCCAAGGCATGCTGATTGCATGGCAATAGGTGCTCCCTACCACTGGGAAGACATTCAACTCATCTGCATACTCATCCCTCCATAAACCCGCTCCAAAATCTCCGTACTGGTTGAAGGGGTCTGTGACATCTTCGGGGATCGGTAAGTTCTTTCACGCTGCAATAAACATTCTCCATTCCTTCTTGACCGATTTCACGGTGAAGACCTGTTCAATAACCTCTGGTACAAGCTGCCCAGATAATTCCTGCCAAAAAATCTTGCAGTTGGCATCCGTTACTGCCCAGGTTGCGTAGTTCAGCCCTGACATGGTGAAGCGTGAGAACGTCTCGATTTCGGCATCTTCTTGCACCTCCACGTCCACCCTAGCTAGTGCACACTTCATCTCCATGTTAACCTTGGCGACCTTCCCCACACTGTCGATGTTGCACTTGCTATCGTCTTCGAGGGCAATCGTTCGGAAGACATCCATACCCGGTGAAAGTACTCCACCATCGCATGTACCGCTGCACTGTTTTAAAATGCGGTCCACATTTTTTACAACAGCTGGTGCGTCGGGGTGCTGCAAGATTGTTTTGACTCTTGCAGCTGCACAGAATGTCACTAACATTGTTTTCTCAAGTTCACCTGCTCCATATGTAAGAAACGTCAATTTTGATGTCTGGAATGCACCAAGTTTATGGTTCGTATTCGTCTTTTGCAAGCACCCTATGATCCTCTCAAAGGGAAACATCCACCATCCATGAAGAGGTCCGTAACGGCATAGGAAAGTGTCCAGATGCAATGCTGCATGGTGGTTTGGACGCCATTTGATCTTGGGATATATTGACTCGAGGGATTCAAGGTACGTCCTCATGTAATGTTTGTACTGACGCGCATGCTGTTCGGAGGTGACGTGGGATGTGGCCCACTGATTGCCATGGCTAACAGCATCGTACTGTGTGCCAATTTTTCTCTTCGCGAGCGTTTCTCGCTCTCGTCGTTGGGATACTCATTATCCACCCACAGTTTGAGAAGGATCACTGGCAAGTCGAACTTGATGGAGGACCTCCATTGTTCCACCTTGAGCTTTCCATGTCCAGGATCACCGAGGTTGTTTGGGGTCCCCGATGCCATGTTGGTCGCGTGATTGTGCGGAGGTGAGCTTGAATTTCATCGATCTCCTGATTTGTTAATGACTCGTTAGATATGGGGTTCCTTGAACTTTCAGTTAGGACTTTACAGTCCTCGATGAACTCTTCTCCGGGGAGCACGTTCTCGAGTATAAGATCATCCCCTGGTTCGTCAATCGCCATTGGGGTGGTGTCTAAGGGAGGAGCCGGCTTCATCTTGAAAGGGTGTTAGGTCTGTTTGAATGAAGCCACTCTATGAATGTGACACTTACCAGTAGCGCGTCAATCAGATTGGTTTTCATTGGTTTTTTCTTCGAAGCTGGCAGCGCCACGAGCTTTCCTTGTTCCTTCACCAAATTTGACAAGACTGGTGCATGAATACGGTTGAGTGCCGCCCTGGATGCCCCTGATTCAACAAGCTGTCTAGCCTTCTGTAGTTCCTTATCGTTGATCAGTTTCCCTGGCAACGGACGAAACTTGCGGAGTTCTTGGTTAGCAGGCTTGTCGATGACGATGAGGTCTCTGAAATGATATTGAACTAGGCCGAGGAAGAGATTATGCATGCCATCGATAACGAGGAAACGGGTAGGATCCCAGTATGGCAGCCTAAGAAGTTCAGACCATCGCACACCGGTCTCCTTGAACACTTTATCACGTTCTTTCTTTGACTCTGCATTTCGCCATCGAATTGCAGCTTCCCGGTATTCTTGACAGGTGCAGAGCTTCCACAGCTCGATGGCAAAGTTGCCTTTCTCTGATTTGTGTAACCAACACAGGTTGCATAGCTGTTCTGCATTGGGCCCCGCGAAGCCCCCAACCTTCCGAGTGGCAGGCAAGTCGTTGATAGCCAGCGCAATGACAGATCGACGTTAATCGTCCCCCTGGGCTGCCCAACAGTCCTCGTGAACCATGTTCCACTCTGCCATGCAGGCAAAAAGAAGTCGACAAGAGGGCGGAGGAAGTGGTTGATTTCCTCCAGCGAGGGCTCTCTAGGACCAGGGATGACGCCGACAACATACAGATTTTCCGCTTTGTAACGAAGGCTCGGTGGAAGGTTGAGCAAAGCCATAGCAACGGAGCCGACTGACTTCTTTTTACCAGCCATCTTGTTTCCGTGGGGATTGAACCAGTCAACCGAGAGACTCCAGGCCAACCTGAGCTCGCTCCTTTGTAGTCCGTCCATGAATGGTTTACCATCAGGGTCCATGATTTCGGTGATTCTGCTCCCATCCTTTATGTCCCACAGCTGATGCTTGTCATTCAACCTGGTTCCGCACTCCATCGCCGCCTCCATACCCGGACGGCTCAGCATACCAGCCAAAAAGTCATTGTAATCTTGCACAACGAACGGTCTTAGTGGCACGGCGATTCTGATGCCACCAGACTTCGTGGTTTTTACTAGAAGCTGTCCAAATGGCTTGCTGCCACGGTACTTCATGAAGGAGCACCAGTTCAGGGTATGTAGCCGATCTTCTTGATGGTTGGTGCATACATGCAATAGCACCTGATACAAGTAGCATGTGTCTGCGTGATGGGTTCCAGGTCGAATTTTTTGTGCACCAATCGGATATCGTTTGGGACGAAGTCCACCCCCACCTCGGGTTCTGGCATGTTCGATACACCATGAGGATGGGTAGGAGAGCAGAGAGCGTTCTTTAGCAAGAAGATTTAGGAGTCCCAAGGTGGCATTGCTCCAGGGGTGGGTGAGGTGTCCGAAGATATTCAGGATTATCGCAATAAGCATGGTCAGCAAGACGAGTGGGTTTGCATTACGGAAGTTGAGGTGAAATTTCGGTTCTGTAAAAACCATGTTAGTGTCTCAGCTCACCTCACTGCAGGATCTTACCGGTATTCACGATTTCGGAAGTGTTTTCTTTTGGCGACATATCCTCTGGTGTCCTGGCTGCAAGAGTCTTCGCAATACTCTTCACAGCTGCCAGAAGCTCTCTCATATTTGCCTCCAACTCTGTATGCAGTAGTTCATTGGTTTCGTCCCTCCAGGGTTCATGTGAGTGACGATATCTAGATTCTCTTGGAGCCACTGCAGCTGTTCCTCTGAAGCCTCGTGGACCTGGCTTTGCATCCCCGCTACATCTAGTCCTTCCACCAGGCCCTGCATATGTTGTGCGCGACGATGCATCTCGTGGTCAACTATGAGGAGTCTCGCGAACGTCTCGTCGGTCCCTTTGAAGAACTCCCCTAACTGGGTGGTGTCTGATCGTATAGGTATAGTTTCGTCTTTCAGAGTCATTCTGAAGATCCCTCGAGCGACCTCCTCTAGCTGCAGGAGGTAATGTTATATATTGATCGACCTCAGCTTAGCTGTGAGTACTTACCTTCTCGTCTGGCGCAGGTTTCAGTGACAGTCCTTTGTGCTGTTTCCATGAAGCATCGTCTTCCAGAGTCATTCTGAAGATCCCTCGAGCGACCTCCTCTAGCTGCAGAAGGTAATGTCATATCTTGATGGACCTCGGCTTGGCTGTGAGTACTTACATTCTCATCGGGAGCAGGCTCCAGTGACACCTTGGACTTGCTCTGGGCCAATTCCTTTTGTCCTGTCAGTACCACTTGGATATTTCAAAATATAATCAACTTCACCTCCTCGAGGTCGGCTTGGTCGTTTCTTTCATGCATCCGTTTTTCGTTTTTGGTAACCTCTCTCCCCCAGGACCACAAGTCGAGCAGAAACAGAGAACCATCAGTAATGTGAGTTGAAGTTAGTGACACCTGTTGAGCCCTTTCCGCCCTTTATATGTTGTCCATATATACTATACTCAATACGCAGTGCAGTTGTACTCATGTACCTTGTATTCCATTTAATCACAAGGTTTTGCTCAGTCCATGTACATTGTTCCATTTTGGAGATGATAACAATTGAGTGGCCTTTTTTGTCTCCTTCACGACCCCTTGTCCCATTAGATATAGGCACTTCCCTCCCGACGACGACAAAGGCATGTGTGGTCTTGTACTCATTGTCTATACAGTCGTCGTCAAGTCAGCGAGCGTGACCAGTTATAAGTGTTCTCTGTGCTTGGTTTGGCGTTCAGGTCTTACCGTTACTTGTACTTATGCGCTCACTACTTATGCGCTCACTGTCATGCTCAACCCTCTGAGAGGCCCACTAAGGGGTCCGACAAGTGGGCCACTCGACCATATTTTGAAGCATGTCCAAAATCAGTATGTAAATATGTTATCTAGTCAAGCTTTGTGGACATATATTCCCTATGTAGACCTATCACGACCAATCTAAGTTGTTGGTTACCAACCGGAGTCTGTTATAAAATAATAAGTACGAAGATATTGTTGAACATTTACGGGATATTTGGTAATGTCCTACATGATAACATTTTCGGCAGAAGTTGGAAATATTCCACTGGTACATATTCTTGGGTAAATTCTTTCTATTATTTAGCCAATTGTTTTGCCTCGATTTGATTTAATATGTTATGTCATCAAAGTCTGTCTGTTTATTTTAAGTTTACTATGGATATGTTCGGCGAGCCAACCAGAGTTCCCAGGTGCAATGTGTTGAACAATAATTACAAACTTTGTTCCTCACACTTTTATGGTCATGTCTGAGGTGTCATGGGTTCGGCCCTAAGAGGGGGATACTGTCACGGCCATGTCCAGACCCCTATTCAGAAGTCCGGCTATACTAGCGCATCTCCGGCCACACTCGCGCATCCCCGGACCCGGACTTGTATCATGTCTCTTTTTGGTATGGTCTCCATTCTTGCGCATGGCAGTACCTGTCATCGCTCCATTCTGTTTCCGACATGTATGTCACATCCGGCTTTCTTGTATATTCTCTTATCCCAGTTCTGTCTTACTAATTACTGCGCCTCTGATTTCGCCTTACTAATACTTTACTAATCCTCCGGTCTCCAGATTACCGGACTGCGCATTGCTATGTCCCCTTGTAGTATTTAAGCTGTAGATACTTTGTCCGGTAGTCCTTAGTCTGAAATCAACATAGTTACTTCTCCCCACTCTTACCTGCCTTAGACTGGAACCTATACAAGGAGTCAACTCTCCATCTAAGTAGTTGAACTCAATCAGTCTACCTCTACTCCTCTATACTCTATGCTACCCCGACCAGAGTTACATCCCGGAGTTAGCCGGAGAAGACCCAGACTTGACACAAAGTCAGCCCCATCACCTCAAAGTCAGTCCCGTCACCTCAGGATCAGCCCCTTCGCCTTAAAGTCAGCCCCATCACTGCAAAATCACTCCCGTTGCCTCAAAATCAGCCCTGTCATCTCAAAGTCAGTCCCGTCATCTCAAATAGTGTTTTAAAGTCCGGTCCAGTCCAGTTTTTTTGCCTTTTTGGCAGGACCGAGACCGAGACCGGTCTTTCAAAATCTCAAAATCATAAAGACCGGACCGAACTGCCATGAACCGGTTGCTGTCGGTTGCCGTCATCAGTTGCGACCGGTTTGTTAGCATTGGGTCAGTGTTTAACTGCACCAATCGAGTGATGGTGGCGATACTTGATCAACACGACATCTTCGTCAACATTCCGTCTGAAGATTCTGAGGATATGGAGAAGGCTCGCAGGCTTACCGAGTTGAAGACCTGTCCTGCATGGCGAAATGGAGTATTTGCAGCAGATGGGTCTGCGATTCCCCTCTTTGCGAAGCCGAGTATATATGGTGAAACGTTTTATGACCGGAAGTCTCGATACTCCCTGAATTGTCAGGTGCGCAATACATGAGACTCGAAGTTTAATTCAAATGAGTGAGCTTACTTCATAACATAGCTTATCATCATGCCGCACAATCTCCTAATTGTCGACTATGGCCTGGGGCATCCAGGAAGCGTTCACGATGCATATGCATTTCAGGGAACTCATATCGCGTCCCAGCCTGCAACGTTAATTCCACGTAATCATTGGATATGGGCTGATACTGCTTACCCGACTGAGACATGGTGCGTAGTGCCTTTCAAGAAGTCAAGGGGAGGAGGGCTGTCACGAAATCAAAATCGCTATAATCGTTATGTCTCGCGGGTACGCTTACTTGTCAATATTGTCACCCAAGGTGACACTGACATATACAAAAGATTCGCGTGCGCGTGGAGCATGCCTTTGCAGCCTTGAAAGGTCGATTTCAGTCTCTTCGTGAACTTCAACTTCAGATCCATTCAAAAAAGGACTTATGTGTTGCCATTTATTGGGTCATGTCCTGCATAATTTTGCACAACATGATCGTCCGTTTTGAGGAGCAGAATGCTGATGTCGAGTCAACAGCTCAGTGGGCGATTGCGGAGGGGGAGGGAACGATCAATCGTGATATTGTTGTGGTACCTGATGCAGAAGGAACACCGGGTCAGCAGTTCCGAGCTCATTTGATGACAGAACTCTTCAACTATGTTAGTCTTGAAGACAACTAGTAGCAGCGGGTTCGGGCTAAAAAGTGTCATTCTTTCAAGGGTTGATATACAGAAACATATACTCAAACATTGAGAGCGCGTACAAACCAAATAGTGGAGGTACAAAGCACAACAAGTACAAGTGCAGCTGAAGTGAGGAGCCGGCCCCGGGAACCAATGACGAGACAAGACAAAGCACAGCACAATGGGACATGATAGGACATGATAGGGCAGTGAGACGAGGCAGGACAACAGGTTGGATGGGACAAGATGAGGTGGGGTAGGGTGAGATAGGCACCAACAGCCGTGACGGTACCTTGTACAGAAACGATCCACATTTCAACTTGAAGCCCCTTGCGTGATCTTGTTAGACCGGCAGGTCATTGGAACGACTCAACCCGGCCAACTGAATCTTGAGGCAAAGAGTCTCCGCCTCCTTCTCAAGGAGCTTGATGTCAAGCTTCTTTGCCTCCTGATTGCGAATGTGCGCTACCTCCGCATCAGCACGTTCAATGTCGCGCGTCTCCCATCTGAAGTCCAACTCCCTATCTTGCATCGCATAGTCAATTTTTGCCTGGTACCAAGCTGTTTTTCCCGAAGCCGATGAAGCGATGATCGACTCAGTTTCGTCGTTGAGACCTGAAATGCGTCCCAGGAGCTCAGACTTTACACGTCTGGCCACGTGAGCGGAACCGCTGGCACCCCTTGTTGAACTTGTCTCAGAGGAATTCGACCATGGGGTACGCAGTTTGCCTGATTTGCGACCCGAACTTGACACAGATGATGACACAGCGCCCACACTAGAAGTTGAAGTGGGTGGACGGAGATATGGTGACAAGTTGCGAAATGATGCTCGAGCATCCCCTGAAGGGGTGCGGGCCACTTGCGGAAGGGAAAATTTGGATCTGGTCCTCGCTGGAGGCCGACTTGGAGGGGGAGTTGGGGTTGGCTAGCAGTGTTGTTAATTGAGCTTATCATCACCACCAACAACGCCAATAACTTACAGACATGTTCCGCCCTCTAACTGTGTTACAAGCCAGGAGCTTGAAAGTGCAGCCTAGGCACTTGATGGGTCAACTCTGAGAGATCAGGACTAGAGTCCACTGTGAGTAACTAACTGATATTCAAGAGAGATAAGAGTTGTACAGACCTAGAGTCCACTGTGAGTAACTAAGGAGTAGTAACAGTGGGCTCTAGCAGCTAACTTCGCATCTAGGTAAATAAAGGTAAACAATCAGCCACTTGGCTGTAAGTCAATGCTCTGGTTGAACAGAAGCATGGAATGGGGGTATGGAGATGGAGAAACTTGGGAGTAGAGGTAACAAGGGGCGAGGAATCCATTGGGAACCATTAGGAAGCGATAGGAGCACAGGTTAGTGCAATACAAGCAAAAGAAAGGTAGAACATGCACAGAGTGTGGAATCACCACAAGTAACAAACTGAACCCATCTCGACATCGTCACCAGCTTTCAAACTTGTCTGCTCCCACTGATGGTGATCGTTGAAGCCATCCTCCTCGTATTCCTCCCCTTCGTCCCCCATATCAACATCAGGTACAGGAGGCTGCTCATTGTCCCCATGGACAGCTTCCCCACTGGTGAGCCCCACATCATTAGTAGCTTCAGCATCATTCTGATTATCTTCATCAATTTCTCCATCGTTTATGGTGAGCGGGGGGGCTGCAACGTTCGATTTTGCCCCTTTCATGTGAGACTTTTTGCCTACGGCCAACAAGAAATCCTGTGCATGATTTTTGTTGGGCGCAGATGAGACGAGGTTGGCGTCATATGAGGGATTACCGCGCCAAAGTGAGTCGAGGTCGGAAAAGTATGGAAATTCAGTTGTAACTGCCTCTGGATTGGTTGTCAGTACAGCATGGCGATCACTCCGATTAGTGGCATACCAAGGAGGTTTGCATATCTTGGATCACCAGGGTTGATACCCTCTCCCAATTGCTTGAAACGATTGCAATACTTGCGATAGGAAGTTTTCAGCCTAGTACACACAGATCAGTCATCAGATCATACTAGTATATACAGAAGGAAAGAAGGGAACTTACGTTCCAAGGCGGTTACCTACACAGACCTGGAATTTATCCGGGTTGGCTTTGTATGCCTCACCATAAACAGAGTCATGTTCAAAGACATATTTTGCGATAACGGCTTGAACGTCCTTCTTGCTACGACCAGATGGTCTTGCATCACTTGGGAGCACAGACGTGGAAGTCCCGGTGTGCTTATCATGAAAGAGAACATGACAGTCGGCAGGATGCTTGAGGAGGTAATCAAGTAGGCAGTCGGTGCGAGCAGGAACATGCTCCCAGTAACCTTGGAGCACCTTTGACTGGGCATTATTCAACAAAGACGGCGGATTAGGACTAGGACCAGGGGTAGGTGCAGCAGTTACCCATGGTTTTCTTCGCACTGGAGCCCTTCATATGGGATGATTTCTTGTGGGTGGGGTTGCTGTGGACCTGAGAAACTTGAGGGGTCCCGGATCCGCCAGCAACTGAACAAGATTTCTTGCTAGGTGAGGCCATCAGACTGAGTTGAGTTGAGGCCTGCAGGCGTGCAGAACATCTGAGACGGCGTGATCGTAGAGGAGACATCTTTTTTCAGACTCCACTGCCTACATGCCAGCTGGCCATAGCATTCTCAGGGGCTGTCAGAGACACTCCAGAGCCACCTTGAGCGCCACTAATGTCAGGAAGACCACATTCACCACCGTGTATGGCACACTAGTGAGCCATGTGATGCAGATGGGGGATACGAACACTCCTGCCACCTTTCAACACCTCATGACCCACATATTTTGTGACTACATCGGCATCTTCTTACATGTGTACTTAGACGACATCTTCATCTACAGTAACAGTATTGAAGACCATGAGAGACACCTGGGATTGGTGTTTGAACTAGTGTTTCAAAGTCCAGTTAAGGACTGCCAAAAAAACCAGCAACCGGACTGGACCGACATCGGTTGCAACCGGACTTCGGTTGCCAGTTGCCACCAAATCGGGCTGTCTTGGTCTCAGTCTCAATATTTTTGTGGATTTGCTGCAACTGGTTGTAAACCGGTCGCAACCGGTCTTTTGCAAGACCACGACATACAAAAATTATACATATGACATAGTTATGACCTCGTCTTTCACGGCATGATTTGTGCATGCCACACATGAGTACATCGGCCGCATCAGGCTGTTGTTGTTGTGGCTGTGCATGACACATGGGCATGCATTGTCAGCCATGGTCACATGGAACTGTAATGATTAGTAATTGAAAATGTTTGAATATTAACTGGCCATGGCCTTGGGCTGTTGTCATTGTCGCGGCCATGCACAGCATGCATTGGGCTGAATTAACTCTTAGCAAGTAAAAATAATGAATAACAACTTACAACGATTGTCGTGGAGGCACATGGGCCGTGGCTGCATCGTTGTGGTGTGTAGGTGGGGGTGCGCGGTTGGCTGTGTGGACATGTTGCATCATCGGAATCACAGCTACGTTGCATCATCGGAATCACGGCTGCATTGCATTGTCAGTGGCCCGCGGTGCTCTGTTGGCTGGGACCACGCTTGTCAAGCCATGGATCACTGTTGTACAGTTAATAAAATGCTTTTTATACTTAATTTTTGTTACTTACCATGATGGGGCATTGGGTGCATGTTGGGCTGTCGTCATCGTCGTGGCTGCATGTGGTGGTTGCATGCATGGGCATACAGCAGAGCTCAACACTCCCAATGAGACCATGCTTGTCAATGGGATTGCCAGCGATATGGCCAAGAGTAGCAGCACCGGCAGGGATTTGAGTTGTGGGCAAGACTTTCTATACCTGAGGATGAGAGGGAGGACATCAGTCTTGAACTGAACGTCAATGTGTTAATAAAATGCCTTTTGTTTTACTTACCATGCTGGGATGGGCGACACACACAACGTTCGCGCCCCGCATGTAACGTTTGGGCTCTGGGCAAGGCATGTCAGTCATAGGTGGAGCATTTGAGGCACAGGTAGGTCAGGTTATCGGTTATGGATGGGTGGTTGTCGAAAGCTGAGTGTAGTACTAGCGCTTAGTTAACAAAAATTTGGTTTTTTGACTTACCGTACTGGATGAGCCCTACATGCAATGTTTGCGCCCCATTGTTAAGTCTGGTTCCTCTGGAGTTGTTGGAGTAGTGGAGACGATAAGAGTATACACGAAGGGGGTGAAATGGACGCTGGCTTCAACTTATGTATTGTGCCCTTGCTGCGAGTTCGTGTCCAAGTATTTGTCGGAGGAGCGGAGCATCGGAGATGATATGGAGTTGGGTCAGAGTGATGACAAGAAGTCTTGCTTCAAGTGTCGAGCAGAGGGAGATCAAGGAGTTGGATTAGGAGAAGGTCAAACTGAGTTGGACAGGAGGAAACTAAGTTGATATTTGAACTGTAGAATACGAAGTACATGTCAAGCTTTTAAACTACAATGGAGAATAACCAATAAAGGAAAGTGTCAAGTCCGGGTCTTCTCCAGCTAAGTCCGGATATAACTCCAGTCGGGGTAGTGTACAGAGTAGAGTAGTAGAGGTAGACTGATTGGATTCAACTACTTAGAGGGAGAGTTGATCCCTTGCGTAGGTTCCAGTCTAAGACAGAAAGAAGTGGGAGAAGTAACTATGTTGATTTCAGACTGAAGACTACCGGACAAAGTATCTACAGCTTAAATACTACAAGGGGACATAGCAATGCGCAGTCCGGTAATCCAGAGACCGGAAGATGAGTAAGGTATTAGTAAGGCGAAATCAGAGGCGCAGTAATTAGTAAGACAGAACTGGGACAAGCAAACATACAGAAAGCCGGATATAAACTAAAAGTCGGAAATAGAATGGACTGATGACAGGTACTGCCATACTCGAGAATGGAGACCATACCAAAAAGAGACGCGACACAAGTCTGGGACCGGGGATGCATGAGTGTGGCTGGAGATGTGCAAGTATAGCCGGACTTGTGAAATAGGGGTCCGGACATGGCCGTGACAGAAAGTAGCTACGATGACAAGTAAACACGAAGGTATCTGGAGAGCCAGAGTTACCATAATTAGGAAGAGGGAGTCAGAATAAATCAGAAGGAGTCGAAGGGAGTCATAGGAAGTCAAGGGGAGTCAATATGAGTCAAGAGGAGTCATGAGAGTTGTGCTAAACCAAAGTGAGACGAAAGGCTTCCAGGGCTGTCAGAAAATGTCAAGATGGAATGGAGAAACGTAAGCAGGAATGGTAATCAGGAATAGGGGTAGTCACAGGAGATCAACCGAAACATCGGAGATGAGGTGAGAGCATTGTATGAGGCTCGGAGATGCAGAGAAATGGCACACGGTACAGGATATGACACCCATATACGATGTTTGCACACCGCACACAATGTTTGGGTTCCAGGCAAGGCATGTCGGTCATAGGTGAAGTGTTTGGCATGTGGAGGTGTGGAGGTGAGGTGTGATTCGAGCTATGTCACATAGTGTGGTTGTGGGGTGTGAAGTGTGATTAGTTAAGACATGATTAGGAAAATACTAGAAAACGAGAATAATTACCAAAAAAAGCATCAAAGACCGGTTAGAACCAGTTCGGTTGCTGCCGCACTGCCACAGAGACCGGTTATGAGCAGTTTCGGTCCGGTTTTGTCAGATTTAAGGATTTTAATGGACCAGTTTTGGTCCGGCCCTGCCAAAAATGGCAAAAAGACCAGACCAAACTGGACTTTTAAACACTAGTTTGAACGTCTACATGAGTTCGAGCTATACCTAGAACAAGTAAAGTGCGACCTATACTCTGGCAAGCTTGACTGCCTTGGTCACATCATCGACGACCAAGGCATTCATGCGGATGAGGATAAAATGGACCTGATTCGGAACTGGCACGAACCTTGATCAAAGAACAATGTTCAGCGGTTCAACAGACTGGTCGAATATATGGCCAATTACATGCCCAGCCTTGCCGAGTACCTTGGACCACTGACGAGCATCACTAAAAATGGACATCCATTTATGTGGTGCCCCATACATCAGTGGGCCTTCAACAGTGTCAAGACTACGGCATGTAAATATCTGATACTACATCCCATTGATCCACAGGACCCTACTGTCAAGTCCGGGTCTTCTCCAGCTAAGTCTGGATATAACTCCGGTCGGGGTAGCATACAGAGAACAGAAGTTAGGGGTAGACTGCTTTGGATTCAACTACTCGAGGTGGAGAGTTGATCCCTTGCATAGACTCCAGTCTAGACAGATACAGGAGAAGAGACTAAGTTGATTTCAGACTAAAGACTACCAGACAAAGTATCTACAGGTTTAAGTACTAAAAGGGGACATAGCAATCTGCAGTCCGGTAATCCAGAGACCGGAAGATTAGTAAGACATCAATAAGCAGAATGGAGGCGCAGTAACTGACAAAGACAGAACCAGGACAAGAGTACATACAAGAAAGCCGGATATGAAATAGAGTCAGGGACAGAATGGAGCGATATGACAGACACTGCCATGCTCACTAAGCAAGACTATACCGAAACAGGATTGTGGTTGAGTCCGGGGCCGGGAATGCGCGAGTGAGGCCAGAGATGCATGAGTGAGGCCAGACTCGGGAATAGGGGTCCAGACATGGATGTGACACCTACTAAGGGACCAGTATGGATCATCGGCGACACGTCAGTATCAGGGCTAGGAGCGATGTATGGCCAGGGACCAGACTGGCAGACATGTCACCCAGCCAGATTCATGTCCCACAAGCTCACCAATGCCCAGAACAACTACCCTGTGCATGAACGGGAGACATTGGCCATAATAGAAGCTCTCTTGAAGTGGGAGGACAAACTAATCAGTTACAAAGTACACATTGTAACCGACCATGCCTCCCTGGAATTCCTGAAGACTCAGAAGCATCTGTTGAGCCGACAGATGCGCTGGATGAACTTCCTCAGCCACTTTGAATATGAGATCAGGTATGTCAAAGGGGAGGAAAACAAGGTAGCAGACTGTTTGTCCCGCTACTTTGAGAGCGATACCCTGAGGACCACTGTCCACCAGAGAAATATGTGAATGCAGACACACGCTCATCAGGAAAATGTGTTTTGCTATATAGAAGCAGCCTTATCTCTATAGAACTATAAGAGCATGTAGAGCAATTAGAGAGCTATATAGCTCTTCAGAGTTTAACACTGACTCTTAAAGATCTTTAATTGCTGGTAAAGTTCTATTGTTGACTACTATTTACTTCACTGCTTATTCAATGTTTATTGATTGTTTGGCTGTTATTTACTACACTTTATGTTGACTACTGTTTACTCCACATTTGGTACTGACTTTCACTACACCTTTTGTTGGCTACTATTCCACACTTTTGCTAATCAACCACTACACTTTCCTACACTTTTACTAATCAACTACCAAAACTGCTAATGCTCCACACTTTTGCTAATCAACCACTACACTTTCCTACACTTTTGGCAGTCAACTACCAAAATTGCGCATGGTCCACACTTTTGCTAATCAACCACCACATTTTCCTACACTTTTGCTAATCAATCACTACACTTTCTTACACTTTTACTAATCAACTACCAAAAATGCTAATGCTCTGCACATTTGCTAATCAACTACCAAATTTCAGTGGTGTTCCACACCATAGTAACTACACTTTTTGTTGACTATCATATGCTATATATTTGATAGTCAAAGATGTAGACACTGGCATACTATATTCACATTTACTACACTTTGATGATCAAAAGTGTAAAATTTGAAATGCTTGTTGTAGACTACTGCTACTCCAAAATAAGTCTCCACACTGTTAACTGCAAACTACCAAAATTGTAGTCAATGTCTGTATTTTGACTATTAATTATGTACTAAGTTGTAGCCAACAACATATATATATATAGTTGATGTCTACATTTTTGACTACTAAATAAAAGTGTAAGAAAGTGTAGTGGTTGATTAGCAAAAGTGTGGAGCATTAGCATTTTTGGTAATTGATTAGTAAAGTGTAGTAAAGTGTAGTGGTTGATTAGCAAAAGTGTAGGACAGTGTAGTGGTTGATTAGCAAAAGTGTAGGACAGTGTAGTGGTTGATTAGCAAAAGTGCAGACCATTAGCAATTTTGGTAGTTGACTGCCAAAAGTGTAGGAAAGTGTAGTGGTTGTTTTGGTAGATGATGAGCAAAAGTGTTGCACTGCCACTGCAAAAATCTCATGGCTATGTCCAAAAATGCCCAAAATGCAATTGTGTGGACGTGTATGCACACGGCTCAATGGGGGCAAAGTATGATGTTCTATGAAAGAACATTCTTAGAACATGGTTTAGACAGAGACTATGTTTTAACAATGTTTCAAAATAAAAAATTATACCTAGAACATGGTGAATCCAGGCCTGTGATGGCCTCTCTACCTCCATTGGGATTGCCTAAGTCATTTATGGGCATTCCTGAAAGAGCTCCCCACCCACTTTGGGATTGCCCAAGTGACTCATGGGCATTCCCAGACAACCTTCCCATCCACTGTGGGATTGCCCAAGTGATTCATGGGCATTCCTGGCTGACCTCCCCACCGACTTTGGGATTGCCCAAGTGACCATGGGAATTCCCAGTGGGCCTCCCCACCTGGGATTGCCCAAGTGATTCATGGGCATTCTCAGCTGATCTCCCCACCTACTGTGGGAATGCCCAAGTGGCCATGGGAATTTCCAAGCCCTTGTGGGATTGCCCAACTGATTCATAGGCATTCCTGAATGAGCTCCCCACCCACTTTGGGATTGCCCAAGTGACCCATGCACTTCAGGTAACCACTTTTTGGATGCTAATTGGCTGATATGATTCTCCAAACCCTTTTGGCTTAGATCCAGCTAGACCAAGGTCTGCCCAGGGCTGTTTAGAGTCTATCCCTGGGGAATGGCTGGGTCTTCCCAAAGACCACCCAATGCACATGCCCTACCCCCACCTTAATATATTAGGACTACCCACGTCCCAAACTAGACTATGGTGTTAAGGGGTGTTTGGGCAATCCCAGTTTAGCCAAAAGGGGATATTTTGAGATAGCCCACATTAGTCTAAATGAAAATTTTCATAAATGTTTTATATCTATTATATGAATTTCCAGAGTGAAGAGACATACTGAGAATTTCCTAATGTTATAATTATTGTCTTTTTTGGCCAAGTTGGCCACATGGGAAATCACGAGTCAGAACACGCTATAACCTTCTCTCTGTCATAGCACCTCAACACCTCACCAGAATTCAATACCAACAATACCATTCAACTTGGACAACCCTGTAGATTGCATCCCGGACTGACTGGAAGAAAAAAAATGTGTTTTTGAAATCCAGAATTTTGCAGTTCCGGATTCCCTCTGAATGTCAGTTTCTCATCTTTCTCTGCAATAGAATGCTTGATTCTGCATTCCAGGCATGCCACAAGGACATCAGATCACTATCAAGATCCAATGGGCTGTAATTCATCTCTCAAAATTCCTTGACTTTGAGTGAACTGCTATGGCCCTTGATCTCTCCATCCGATCAGTCAGGCGCATTGTTTCATACTTCAACACCCATGGAACTATACCAAATCCAGGGGAGAAGATGGTTCCAAAAGAACAAAAAGGAAATTGGCATCTACAGGATGTCGACGTTGAGTATGATATCTTATTTTTATCTTATTTTGTTGCTAGTGACGTGCTGATCTATATAATGTTGCAGTTCTTATTAGGCACGATTACAAACACACCTGACCTTTACTTGGACAAACTTCAAGAAATGCTCGCTGTGTCATGTGGCCGTATGGTTTCACATGCTACAATCTGGCGCACACTTCATAGAGCTGGCTTCACCATGAAGAAGGTATGTCTTTCCTCTTCTCTCGAGTTTCTACTTTCTTATTTGTTCCAGATCACTCGTGTTGCTGTAGAACGATCGGCTGAGAAACGCTTAGAGTACCTCACAAGGATCGGTCAGTATGACCCACAGCAACTCATCTTTGTGGACGTGCCTGGTCCATCCGAGGAACCAAAGCACAACACAAAGCCTTCTTTGTTTGTGGTTGAAGGTACATTATTCTTGGATTATTTATTTTATTTGACCATTGCTGATTGTTACCAGCTTCTCTGTTCTCCCTGCCCTTTCCCTCAATGGCAGTATTATCCACTGTGAAACTGTTGAGGGATCGTTTTGTACAGAAATGTTCTCCCAGTTTATCCAAGGTTTGCTTGATGAAATGCAACCATATCCTGCTCCAAATTCCATCATCGTTATGGACAATTGCCAAATTCACAAGCATCCTGACATATAAGAAATGATTGAATTCAGGTGTGCTCTATTCTTTTGATTTGCCATTG
Source organism: Melanogaster broomeanus (assembly GCA_014904935.1). Lineage (NCBI taxonomy): Eukaryota > Fungi > Basidiomycota > Agaricomycetes > Boletales > Melanogastraceae > Melanogaster > Melanogaster broomeanus. Next base: position 166,680 of record MU123745.1, on the reverse strand, counting down.
TCCAAAATATATGAACTGTGTACATATCTAGAGGAATGCATTGTGAGTTCCTACTGCCCTACTCTCCCGATTTCAATCCGATCGAACTGGCATTTTCTGCAATGAAGTACCATCTTCGCTGTAATGGTGCTTATACTCGCATGGCTATGACAGAGTTTACAGAAAATGAGATACATGCGATGCTCCTTAGGGCCCTGTATACCATCACTCCCCAGGATTCATTTGGGTGGTTCAGGCATTGTGGCTATGTGTAGATACCCTATTGTAGTGCTTGTTGTCCTGTTGTTCAACCAAGTTCTGTTCTGAATCAGTGTGTTGCACGTAATTGAGGCTAACTATACAACTGAGTCTGGCACATCATGACACAAAAAACACACCTCTTGGTCTCCATTTAGCAGAGCCCACGAGGAGGCGAGTACAAGAACTTTGAAGGGCAATGTGTATCATTCTTTTCAAACTTGAACTCACCATCATGGCCTCGGGCTCAAAGAAGCACAAAAAGCCCTCTGACAATGCCAATGTGCCTGCTATTCAAGGTACATAAGATCAATAACTTGCTCACTTCAAAACTGACATGTTTAAATTGTCTAGGTTTGAAAGCAAAACTTCACACATGCACAAAGTGTAGGGATGCAAAGTCCCATTGTGAGCTTGACAATGGGGCTAGCACCTGCACCAGGTCCAGGTGTGTCAAGATGGAGCTCGCTGATGAGTGCACACATCAAAAAAGCTCTACTCATTCTGCAACAGGCACCAGCTACCCACCTATGGCCCCCCCGCTTTTCCATCTGCTCCTTTGCCTGAGGGGAAACAAGCTGCTTCAGCCACTCCCACTCTCCAGAAATCCTCATCACACAAACATTCCAGGTTTGCCGATCCACAGGCTGTGACTCAGACTCAGGCCAGGCAGCAGCATCATTCAACTTCACAGGAGCCTACCCCAGTTGCTCAATCACGCCCTTCTCCCTTGTATGCCATCGCTGAGGTCGATGACAGTGACATGGTTGATGCTAATGATGCATCCCCTGAAGCCTTTTCTTTCATGGCCTGTCAGGAAGGTGCCAAGGAATTTCTCAGTGTGCTGGGCAATACGTGCTCTCTGAGCCAGAAGATGAGAGTGAAGACTATGGCGCAGACCTTGCCGCTGTTACATCCACAACAAACACTGACTTGAGCTCTGAGTCAAGTGGAACGGACAATGCATTCCTTCACAGTAGCCTGCTGCCACCTCCTCCTCCAGCAGTGAAGAAAAAGGGCAAATCCACCAGCATGAGTAGGGGGGGACTAGTATCCAGGCATACGCTGTGCAAAGTACCTATGATCCTCACACTTGTCATAAGTATCGTTTTCAGCTGACTATTAGACTTCTTTGCTAACATCAGGAAAATGTGTTTTGCTATATAGAAGTAGCCTTTTCTCTATAGAACTATAAGAGCATTTAGAGCAATTAGAGAGCTATATAGCTCTTCAGAGTTTAACACTGACTCTTAAAGATCTTTAATTGCTGGTAAAGTTCTATTGTTGACTACTATTTACTTCACTGCTTATTCAATGTTTATTGATTGTTTGGCTGTTATTTACTACACTTTATGTTGACTACTGTTTACTCCACATTTGATAGTCAAAATACAGACACTGAGTTGACTGGTATATACTACACTTTTGATAATAAAATATACTGACTTTTACTAGTACACCTTTTGTTGGCTACTATTCCACACTTTTGCTAATCAACCACTACACTTTCCTACACTTTTGGCAGTCAACTACCAAAATTGCTAATGGTCCACACTTTTGCTAATCAACCAGTACACTTTCCTACACTTTTGGCAGTCAACTACCAAAATTGCTAATAGTCCGCACTTTTGCTAATCAACCACTACACTTTCCTAGACTTTTGGCAGTCATCTACCAAAATTGCTAATGGTCCGCACTTTTGCTAATCAACCACTACACTTTCCTACACTTTTGGTAGTCAACTACCAAAAATGCTAATAGTCGGCATTTTGGCTAATCAACCAGTACACTTTCCTACACTTTTGCTAATCAGCCACTACGCTTTCTTACACTTTTACTAATCAACTACCAAAAATAAATTGTAGTCAATGTTTGTATTTTGACTATTAATTATGTACTAAGTTGTAGCCAACAGCATATATAGTTGATGTCTACATTTTTGACTACTAAATAAAAGTGTAGAAAAGTGTAGTGGTTGATTAGCAAAAGTGCAGACCATTAGCATTTCTGGTAGTTGACTACCAAAAGTGTAGGAAAATGTACTGGTTGATTAGCAAAAGTGCGGACCATTAGCAATTTTGGTAGTTGACTGCCAAAAGTCTAGGAAAGTGTAGTGGTTGATTAGCAAAAGTGCGGACCATTAGCATTTCTGGTAGTTGACTACCAAAAGTGTAGGAAAATGTACTGGTTGATTAGCAAAAGTGCGGACCATTAGCAATTTTGGTAGTTGACTGCCAAAAGTCTAGGAAAGTGTAGTGGTTGATTAGCAAAAGTGCGGACCATTAGCAATTTTGGTAGTTGACTGCCAAAAGTGTAGGAAAGTGTACTAGTTGATTAGCAAAATTGCGGACCATTAGCATTTTTGGTAGTTGACTGCCACAAGTGTAGGAAAGTGTACTAGTTGATTAGCAAAAGTGCGGACCATTAGCAATTTTGGTAGTTGACTACCAAAATTGTAGGAAAGTGTAGTGGTTGATTAGCAAAATTGCGGACCATCAGCATTTTTGGTAGATGATTAGCAAAAGTGTTGCACTGCCACTGCAAAAATCTCATGGCCATGTCCAAAATGCCCAAAATGCAATTGTGTGGACACATATGCGCACGCCTCTTGCGCACCATGGCAAACATGACCAAACAGACCACTTTGCCTACTATATGGGAGTGGGCTCAACAACAACATTTGGTAGTCGGTCTAGCTAGTCATTAACTAGTAATTGGGATGCTAATGAATGGTCACAGACCCTATACAAATATTATTAATGGCGTGCATTGTTTGGCTGGTGGTTAATAGCTAGATCACTTTGGTCTTGACCTAATTACTTTTGTAATCGGGCAGACTAATGAATGGTCCCCGATGTTATTTACCCCAGGCTGACACGACGCATTCCTGTCTAATGTTTGTTAGGTAGATCACTTTGGCTGTACACCTGATTGCTGTTAGTCAGTCTAGCTAGTGCTGACGCTAATAGTTGGGATGCTAATGATAGACCTTGTTTACTACACTTTTGACCGCATTTTTGACTACCATTTGATACACTTTCTGTACACTTTGGTTAGTACACTTTCTAAACTTATTTAGTACACTTTTGACCGCATTTTTGACTATTATTTGGTACACTTGGTTAGTACACTTTCTAAACTTGTTTGGTACACTTTTGACTGCAATTTTGACTACCGTTGTGTACACTTGGTTAGTACACTTTCTAAACTTGTTTGGTACACTTTTGACCGCAATTTTGACTACCGTTGTGTACACTTGGTTAGTACACTTTCTAAACTTGTTTGGTACACTTTTGACCGCAATTTTGACTACCATTGTGTACACTTTTGACTACTTGAATATAAGGATGTGACAGTATACTTTTTCTATTTTCATGTGAGGTTTAGGGCAGGCTTGTGCTGGTGCTATGAGTGCTATAGTTGCTATAGTTGCTCCAATGGTTGACCACTTTACTTTATAGAACTATAGTTACTTTTGTCACTATAGCAATGCTCAGATAATGATAATGAATTTGAAACATCTATGACAGAACTTTGGGATATCCATTTGGTGGGTTTGGAACACCTATATGATGCCTTGGATTATCCAGAGTAGGTATATGGGATTTCAAATTGGTGAGTTTGCAACATCCACAATAAGAACCAGGATGTCCAACATGAGAGGTTGGGATGCCCATAGGGTGGCTTTGGAATACACATATCTGTCTTGAGATGCTCAGATAATGAGTTTGGGATGCCCACAATGGGAGTTTGGGACATCCAGTGGGTGAGTTAGGGATACTCATCATAGGAATTGGGATGCCCACTGGTGGCTTTGGGACACCCATTGCTGTGTTGGGATGTCCAGATAATGAGTTTGGGATGCCCACAATAGGAATTTGGGATGCCCAGTTGATGAGTTTGGGATATCCACAATAGAAATTGAGATGCCTACATAATAGCTTTGACAGACTTCATGATCACCAGGGCTCACTAAGGTAGATTCATTGCCAGTGCCAGTTCCTTTCTCCAAAATGAAAATGTTTAGGTTCATGTTTTCCTCACCATGTATTCAATAATAAACAATCACAGTGAAGTGCAGGTACTACCCTATCATCTCATACCATGTTATTCAGCCTGTCTGGATACACCCATGGGCCTGGTATAGATTATAGTACAATAAGATTAAGAAGATACAATGTTGTACTAAGGCTTAGGAGCGAAGAGATGGGGTACAGAGTAAAGGATGGGGTCTAGAGCAAGGGGAGGGCTGGGGAGCAAAGGGATGGGTTCAACATGGAGCTTCCTGAATGATTACATTGCCAAGCATGCATGTAGAGCAAGCAACAAGAGGGATTATGTGATCCAGATGACCAAGTGGCTTTGATGCCAGGATTCCCTCTACCTGCAAGATTTCTTTTTCATGTGGCATCATTCCCTCAAAACAGATGGCAATGACTGGAGTAATCCTGACAATCCACTGGACAGTTCAGAATCTGGCTCAGAGTTGGACTCAGAGTCAGGCGATGAACATCTGGGAGCCAGAAGCCTGGAGTCAAAGGGACCTATGCCAACACTGCACACCAATGTTCTCATATGTCAACTCAATCACTTCACCGTGATCAACAAGCATCATGGCTATTTCTCCCATCATTGTGTCCACTTCCTAATACTTCACTTTCATATGTTCAGGACAGGCACCAAGCACCCTTACTTGCATAGACTCTTGAAGTGTTCTTATGTGCAACTTTCCCAATGACCCACCAACCTGTTTGCATCCATTCTTCTGATCAAATTGATGTCATTCTAGCACCCTCACATCAACATATCAGTGATGCTAAATGTCTGTTCAAGATGTGTGTATCACCAGAGTTACCCCCCCCCAAAGATGCACACAAGAGGCCATCATTGGCAATTTTTGACACTGCCCTCATTATTGAAGACCCAGAACAGTTCATGGGCACTGGTGTTGCAGGTGAGACTTGGATTCTCGTGCACCCCACTTAGAACAATTCAAGCTGGCTAACAATAATTACAAGGCATGCAAGTGGGGCAAATCAAAGTCATATTCAAGCTCCCTCCTTCCACTAACCTGGGCAAGATGAGGCATCCACTTGCCTATATACATTGGTTTCACCTCCTTCAAAGTTTCAATGACCAAGCAAAGATGTTCCATCTCACATGATTGTCCAAATGCTAAGGTCATCCCTTTCAACCACATCTTGTGTCCATGCCATATCATCTCAGTGGGGGGGGGTCAAGTAGCTAACTGAGACATAACTGACATCAACAAATTCCTTCTGAATCATTATATAGCCTTGGATTTGTTCAACAGACTCCCTACTATGGGTACATGATGCAGCTCATGTCCATACCAACAGTTGACCCACTACCTTTCTCCCCCTGCCTGGCCTACCATATTTGGCATCTCTGGGGACAGTGGCTTTGGGACCATCACCCAGCCCCATGATGGTGCCCCAGGTGACACCTGAGAGTCTGGATGGCAGTGTACAGCCCTACTCACTGATGGATCACATCCATGGGCAGGCTGAGTGGTACCCCCCATCACCTTCTGCCTCGGTGGACATCTCCACACCGAAGTGTCCACCACAGGCATCGTGGTGCTATACACCATGTCATACTACGATATAGATTAGATAACAGAGTCATCATGTAAACTTGATGATGGGTTGTGTATAGGATGGAACCAAACAAGTTGCGATCATCCATTCGCCAGGCAATTGATATCTGGCGAATGTTGGACAGTTAGGTCATGGGCACAGGCACCACTATGCCAAAGGCACTAGCACCTTTGTTATACCGATTTCTGGTGTCAAGAATTGGACAGTATCTTTTGTGAAGGATGGCCACCTTCGTCATAAAGACCTACAAGACCTCCTGCATAATATTTGTTTACTGAAACGTGCTCTCTCTGACTTCAAGGATTTGATAACAACAGAGACAATATTTGCATATCCTGGTGATATGATGTAAGTCAACTTAGCTCAGTCTCTTGCCCATGCTGGTAATATACAAGCATTCAACCACCTGGTCAATTACATTCAGTGTATACCCCTGTTGCCTTGTTTGTGATCAGTGGTCATTTCTTTACCCTGGATATGATGCACCTAGGCAACTGCATGGGTATACCCTAGGGTATTAGAGGTCATACCCATACCCATACCCCACAAATACCCATACTCCCATGCAGGGTATGAGTATATGCCATGGGTATGGAAAAGTGGACCCTGGGTACAACCCACGGTGGGTCATACCCATGGGCATCCTCATAAGAACAAGTACTATGCTACACTGCAGTCATTCTTTTACCTGACCTGTCCCCTGACATCATCCACTCCTCTGTCTGTTCATCTATGCCTCCATGATATCCAGAAAGAATTGGACTACCAATTGACACAAAAAAAGATGCAACCAAAAATAACCCTCCATGCCATGAGTATCTAGCTAGTATCTCATCTGAATGTGTGTAAATATGTCAATTTGTAAGGTTTGTGATGTGTTGTGTGAGTGGGAGACACAGCCATTTATACCCACACATACCCACAGTATTATACCCATGCATACCCATGCTATATACCCAGCCTGGGGGGTATGCATATGAGAAGGGCAGACCCCTACCCATACCCATGACCGCAGGGGGTATGTGATACCCATGCATTTGCCTAGATGCACCTCACCAAGCTCCATTGCTTGTTTGATATCAAATCTGGCAGCCTCACAAGTATCAAATCTCTTGCAAGGGAGATCGGAAGTCTAAGACCCAGCTTGAGAAGGAACTCTTTCATGCCAGTGTGGAGGCCATGAGGATTGTGCTTGCAAGGAGAGCACATGCTGAGTTACAATCAACAACAGTAGACTGTACTGATCCTGCAGAGGAGGTTGAGTTATACAATACCCAGTGCCATTGAGATTGGAGTACTACTTGTAGTGCAATTTTTTTATAGATCCTGGTGGGTTGGGTTGACAGGTTGCTGGGCCCATCTGCAACTCGAAGACAGTCACTGTTGATAGTAAACTCTATTATATTCAGTGAAAATTTCATTGTATTGTCCTATTGAGTTCCAGTGTGAATCAGCAGTGGATTATGCACTGAACATTCAGTGCAAAAACACACTTGCATCTAGCACATCTGATTTTCATTGTATTTTTACAATGTTTTTCAGTGATTGCCCAAAGTGAATGAATCAGTGATTTGAGCTTTTGTTATCTATTCCACAGAATTTCAATATGTATATCACTGCAGCAGTCTATTGATAACAAGCTTGTAAATGTCTTTAGCTCCTGTCACTTCTCATAAGATTTACCTGCCTTTCACCTTCACCTCTGCCATCAAGAGCATCCTCAAAGCCTTGTTGCATTAACAACACATAGGCAATGGCATGGGTAAACCTGTGGGTGCCAGCGGTTGAACCCATACCTGGACCCAGGATATACCCATACCCATCACTATGGTTACAGGTTGGACTATGGGTAAGGAGGTACAGACCCACAGGTATACCCATCAAGGGTATACCCATGGGTATAGTATTTTACAAGTAATTTAACTATAGAATAATGTATTACTAAGAGTTTTTGAGACACTGGCATGCTCAAGCTAGCTGCTCATAGCCTCTTCTGCTCCCCTGCATGCCGGATGAGGCCGGTGGGTGTTCTCAGTGGTGTGGAGGGTGGGATGGGGTTGTTGGGAGGGGTGCCATTCAAGAAGCCATGTGGGGGATGGTTGACTCATGATCAAAATACTTTTAACCAATTCCTTTCAACAGTAAAGTATTCCCACATTTTTCTGTGATTTAAAATTGAATTTTAAAAATATAGATCCATGTGCATGTTGAGCATGCATTTGCTGCCTTGAAGGGACATTTTCAGTCCTTATGAGAGCTCCACCACAATATCCAAAATGAGAAAGATTTGCAGTATGCCATCCCTTGGGCTAACAGCTGTCTTGTTCTGCACAACATGATTATTCGATTCAAGGAGAGGCAGCCAGCATTTGTTGCAGTCTCCCAGAAAAGAAAATATGCAAGTTGGTAGTAGTTTCATCCTTGGTTGACCCTTGTCCTTGTCCACAGCCTCTTACTGACATGTTGATGTTTTTCTATATCCAAATGTTGTTTTTGGAGTGTTGACGATACTCTGAGCATCATAAGGGAGGCATGGTATTCAAACTCCAACACTGAGTTGCTGCTGGTTCATGGTGAATTTTCCCAAGGCTCCTGAGCCAAACCAAGACAAACCTAACAGTACTTTGAATACCATTATTGTTTCTGTGCTATGCTATTACTGTTCAAGACCTGTTGGTGCAGATCATCATTGTACCTGCTCACGTTGCTGAGTTTTATAATTGGGCTGATGCCAACTCGACTCATCTGAAGCATGTCTTCATCAATGAAGCCCACCATATTTTCACCTCCAACAATTATCAATCCTGTTTCAAAGTATTCCACCACCTCACCAAATTAAAGAAACCCATCACATTCTTATCTGGAACCATTTCCCTTTCTTCAGTCCCCACACTCTGCAAGTCTATGGATTGACCCAACCTTTCTGCATACTCTAAAAGCCCCCATTTCACACCATAACATTTGCTACTCTGCCATTAAAGTCCTGCCTGACCAGCTTCTTGCCAAAATGGTTGAGCTACATTCCCCTGAAAAGTGTGGTATCATATACACAACAAGCACAAGCATCCAAGTTCACAGTCGATATCACTACAGCCCTTGATATCCCTTCTTACTATGTCAGCTGTATCTTGTCAGATGAACATGCAAACAAAGAAAAGAAGTCAATGTTGTTCCAAGCATGACTTGCAGGACCTGCAGGATAAGCAAGACAGGTGGATCGCAGCCACTATATGATTGCTGAAGGAGTTGATTTTGCCAGTGATCATAGTTGAACCTCATGATATATTGTCATTTTTACAGGAATCAGGCCAACTAGGATGTGATGGACTTCCCTTTCACTGATAAACATGTTATGTGACTGTTGCTTAGCTCTCAAACTAGCAAGTGAAATATTCTCCATTAGATCATTCTGAATGTTGTGTTCTTTTGTCACCTTAGACAAAGCATCTTCACGTTCCTCAGCACCTCAGCTTTGTTTTGCCACTAACCAAGGACTCAAGGTTGTCCATTGCCTCAAGCAAACTGCCCAAACCATCCATTGCCTCCCCTACATCCAGCTCCCCATGAAGAACAACCCCTCATTCCATATCTGTACATCAGTCCCAGACCATGTTTTGGCTGTTTTGTTATCTCTGCTGGGTTCCCTTCTGATATCCATGAAGAGTGGCATGACACAACCTGATACTTGCCCACATTGCCCACATCATCCCTATGCTAATTGCTCTGATTTAGTTATACAACAATGACAGGGACATGCAGCAAAATTTCCTTTGTCAGATATCATGATCATTGTCTACCAAACATTCTATTTGTCTTCACAATTTCACTTGCCTGTGGAAGTGACTATCCATCGAACCCCAAATTCCTGACAAGATACTGCAGTTGGTCCATTTTATTTTAGCTTTGCACAGTGCTTTGACAGGTAGGTGATGATGCTGTAACATGTTTCCGGAATCAAATCATGTTGGTTCACATTTTTCTTGTGAATTAGATGGGTGGCCAATGTAACTGCTGTTTTCATGCTGGAGGGCATCTTTGATGCCTTCTGCTGTTTCTGATGTTTGGAAAATGATCTATTTTCTCCATTATATGTACTTTTCTTGGACATCTGATCTCCAAACAAACAGCAAGGTCCCTGAAGCAACATTTCAATATGAATCCACAGTACTGGGTTCAAATTTCAATAATGGGTTAGTGATTGAGAGGTAGCCCCATGCTGACACTATAATTGTCCAAGTTCACAGGTGGTCGACTGTTCCAAGCTTGAATTCAAAGATCCATGCAAAGTGCAAAAGCATCTGTGAGGGTCTTATCAAAATGACTCATTTCTCTACTCTCCTTTCCACATACTTTTCCTTGTGGCCATCATTGTCCACCATAGTGATGTCTTTGAGTGTCATGACCAGTCCTACTGTTAAAGAGCTTTATTATTGGTCATTCAGGAAAGAAGCTATTGCTCCTTGCTTTGTGCAAGATGTGCTTGCAGTTAGACCCTCCAAAGAAATAGGTGAGCATGCTCTGCAATGAACTCTGTCCATGGCTTAGGACTTACTTCAAGAACAAGTTTCTTTGCCTGGTCGTAAGCATATGCATGAAATTGTACACTCTCAGCTTGAAGCTGTACATACTGTTAGCAGCGGTATAGAGAACTAATATTCTCTACAGCTGTAAACAGCTCTCAACGACTCTTAGTGAAGTCCCTGTGGATCCCCTATCATCCCTGTCGCCTCCCCATCATTTCCCTTCTTCGTGTGCTCATCCTACGCCATACCCAAGTCCTAGGAACATCGGACCCTGCGTCGGGTCTATCGGGTCGTCCATTGTCGTCTTGGGAATCATCGTCCATGTCCTTTCCAACCTGCTGGTAAGTCCATTGGTTATTTCTGTGAAGAGAAGTATAGTTTCCCTTGTACTTGGTCCACCAGGAGCGGACCCTATGTTGTTTTGTCTATTTTTACTTGACAGTTTTCTATTTTTACTAAAGTCCTGGGTATGCCTGGACTATAAAGCGTTATCCTTACCATTTTGAATACTACCTTTCGTTCCTGCGCAAGTGTCACTAGTAAAGTGAGTCCTAGTCAAGTCCTAAGTCTTCCTGAGTCGAGTTCACGAGTCCTACGCGTTTCCAAGTATAAAGCCTATCCTTCCGACCGCTTTGCGTCCCTACAAGTCTTCTCACTCGTAGAACCCCTTTAGGGACGAACTTATCGTACCCTTCTTAACAAACCCGGTGCTTGCCTAGGGGATTTCACATCTCACAGGAAGTATCAAATCGAAAGTGGCGTTAAAGGCAGAAAGTGATCACTCACTGATACCAGTATCGCCTGTTCAAACTTCTCTTCACTCATATGTGTGGTCATCTGCATCTCCTCAACATGGACAATGGCGCCAAGTAAGTGGGACGTTGGCAGAATGATAGAGACTGTAAATTGTGAGTGTAGGTCTTGGGCAACTAATTGGTGCTCACCTTGCTGAGGATTCCAGCCACGCATGGAAATGCCCATGTGGCATTGAATTACTGCTCTGACAAAAGCCTTCAGCTGGAGAGTGGTTATGGAGTTTCCCATGGGGGATGTTGACATCTGGTTCCACATGTAATTACTAATGTCGAGACAATGTTGAGAGAGAGTGAGCACCACGTTGGCGCACCCACAATGAGGAGGCATTGTCTGAGATGGTTGGAGGCGCCAGGATGACACGCTGACGCACGGTCCACTAGGTCGGTGATATTATCAGGTAGTATTTGAAGTGACAATGAAGAGAGGTCAATGATTGGATTGACAGGGGAGGAGCCCAAGTCTGAGCCTGAGTCTGAGTCGGCCACCGCGTGTGGCACAATTGGGTTGATGGATATCTCACCAAGGCCCTCAGGCCAGTTGAAATCTTGGGAATATCCTAGGCCATCATGCCCCTCTGGCATGTCTTCCATCGATTCAATGAATCCACTGTTAGGTGTGTCAGTCAATACCGAGGGGCCATCACTGTAGTGGACAGGGATCATCATGATAACAATGAGGTGGGACAAGGGTGAAACACTAGTAGACAGAATCAATTATTACTAGCATGTGGTACTTATAGCACCATCTCTGATAAGTTGTTGCATGCACCAGCTTTACTAACCATCTGAGCCGTGCACATGCTACTGACTGTGTGTGTGTTTACTGTTTGTATTATAACAAGTGAAAGATTGATTTAGTTGCCAAGATTGGGAATCCACCTGTGAATCATGAATTTGAATAACCACCAAACTTACGGGACCTCATACTGGCGGAGTCTCAGAAATAGGCAGAAAAACATGACGGAGTGTTAAATCTGACCGTGCCAATTTGATGATTAATTTATACTTATAACTTAATTCAGCAAAATGTATGGGAGCTGGACCCTGTAAATGGCCACTTATACATGCCACAGAGATGAAATCGAGGCCAGCAACTATGTAATAATGGCTCCAATAATTGAATGGATGTGACTTATAGGGGGATGGCAGTCGTTTAAGGTTCACATACAACAATCCTTTGAAACAGGCAGTGTGGGCTGATGTAGCATGTAAAATGTATTTATTCGTGCTTATCCAGACTAGTAAAACTTACTTATACATGCCACTGGAGAGGGGGATCTGAGCTAAAAGAGGAAAAGCTGTTGCGTTGTGCTCGATCAATCGTGAGGTAGGAGACTACGCGTCGCACTTCATGCCACAGAGGGTACCTGGAGAACAGAAAACGACATTGGGTGGGAAGTAGCAGGATGTTGTGGGCATTATTGTGTAAGGAAACATTGAAGAATGCACACTGCACTGCTGGTGGTGGATAGGAAAGAAGGAGAAGGACAATGGAGGTTTGCAGTACACACTCAATCAATCACAAGTCATGAGCTGCACAGCATGACGGGGTGGACACAATAGACACCGAGGCTCTGTTCTTTATATATAAAGATATAACTTTTACTGGCTGGGTTATACACCAGTTCAGAAGGTGGAGCTTGTAGGTATGGTTGTGGTGGTTGTGGTGTCAAGGTGTACATTGTATACCTGTACATGCTTGAGAATATCATTGCTCTCTAACCAACCCCCTATCTCTTGTGGTGGACAATGGCACCACGATGATCAACTGTTCCCTTGCTCATCCCAACAAAACCAATGACCCTACAGGAGGGTTGAGTAGTAACGACAAGGACACTTAAGAGATTTCAGGTCCTCTGCTGAAGAAGAGGCACGTGAATGGTGGAGAACAGGTCGTTGGAGAACAGGTCAGGGTCTTAGCTGAGCTTGGATGGGAGGCCCCTCCACTAATCACCACAGATATTCGCAAATTCAATTGGCGAGTCAATTGTTGAGTGGTTTAAACCCTTAGGGCTATGGTTCTGAGAGGTCTGATAGAGGCCTGCCCATCATCACTTGATGAGATGTGTCCCTAGGGATGGGTCATCAACCTGCACAGGACACAATATTCTCTTGTGAAAACTATCGTTCTGAGAACATCTGGAAGCTCTGTTGAAAGCAAGGCAGTATTTAATAAAGCACCATAAGTAGTATGTGTGGCATGATTGATAAGTCTATAAGATTGCATAGTGCAAGTCTGATAATAAATCTTGTGACATGTCTGGATGAATAATGAATTATGAAAACTGGTGATGCAGGTGGTGTTGTATCTCAATGTTGTCAGTGCAGATTTACCAACCCCTGCAGTGGTGCCAGATGAGGAAAAGGGTGCGAACACCCTGCTACAGGAGACAGATGTTCCAGGGGTGAATGTAATGTCCAGTGTCCAGGAGGTTCCCTGTAGGCTAAGCTGGAGGCTACTTGGCTGGCTGGAACTCAGGGGGAGCAACTGCTCATGTAGCCCCTGTCTTCCTATGATAGGTTGGCTGTTATTGGCTCTGAGACTGATGTATCTCTATATGCAGGAGTTTTGCCTCGGTGAATGGAGTTGTTGGATTGAAACTTGTGTCCTTATTATCAATGAAAGCTTGTAAATCTCAGTCACCCTGTGTGTTCTCACTCACAACCCTTCCAGTATCCCATATTGATGGTTGCTCCCTCAATTTGCTCAATGGGGTTGGCTGCATAGTGAGAGTGAATGACCACCCTTTGGTGGCATACAAGTTCATCAGCCCATCTTGTTAACTGTGCTACAGCTTATCACCTCTGGCAACTTCTTCCAGCTTCCCCCCATGACTAAAGAGAAAACCCCTGTCTTCACCTTCATGTCTACTGCTTGGTTACAGGTGATGAGGCATTCTTCAATTTGACCAGAGTTTATCATCAGATGGACCTCGGTCAGCACCCTTTGCAGTGTTGTCTTTGCAGTGTTATAGTGGGTCATCTCACATTGTGAAGCATATCCACTTTGCAAGGGTTGTCTTGCCCTATAATCCCATCATTCCAACCAGACATCCAACCATGGCATAGGTAATGAAAGCCTGAGCACCATCATTGGGTTCTTCACACTGGGTGATGTTTGTGATGAAGGCACCTACCAGCGGGGTAGGTCTGCAATGTATCAGTGCATCAGGTGGTGGAGCAGAAGCAGGTGAGTACTACTGGCTTTTTTGGTAATCTATTCATCTGTGCTCATGGAAAACCTGGAGATGCCTTTGAGCCTGTTTCACTTGGACAGTATTCAGAATATGTTCTAGTTCCATTCATTGCCATTCACTTGATTACTTGGTAATGATCTCAGCATGGATCTCAAAGTCTGCAAGTGAGCTCCATGACCAGTTCCCTCTTGCACCCAGCTGAATATTCAGAGCCAGACTTCAATGTCTTAACCCAGTATGATCACAGTCTGAGGCTTGCAGAGAAGTGCTCCAACAGTGTTCCCCAGCTATGCAACCAAGGCAAGCATCTCGATGTCATGAACTCCGTGTCAATCCTGCTGTCCTCAACCTCAATTCTGGCATAATGTTTTCTGCTAATTCCTTTCCTCAAGTTACAGCTACTTCATGGTAACCTATGCTTGCTCTTCAAATGACAGACTCAATCTCCCTCACAATTCTCTGGCATCCTGATGAATCCATGGACTTCCCTGACGTTTCTATTAATGATATTCAGTGCTCTCGAAATCCTTGTCAGCCTAAGGCTGTCAGTAGCTTCCAGCCTGAACATCAGTGCACCCGACTATTATATTCAGTGTCATCAGCACTGATTTTCAGGTGGTGGGGACACTGAATTTCACTGTTTTCACTTCCCACAATGACGTGGAAATGACCTTTCAGTGCAGTACAAATTGCTTTCATGTTAGCCTCATCCTGATTCTTAGACTGATGGTAACAAGCTCTTCCCCAGCACATCGCTGTTCATTGGAACTGCAACCCCAGCCTCATCCTGATTTTCAGGACTGATGTTAGGAAGCTTGTACTTCCTCAGCGTGCATCTCTGTTCATTAGAAATAATTATCCTGTAAGTCCACTATTCCCTGTTATTCTGAGCTGTGTCTCACCATTGCCATACTGGCATAATCAAGTCAATCCACAATGTAACAAACAATCATGGATGGCACATTCTACACACCCATCCACACAACATCATCCTCTCAGCATCTCATATAGTTTTCACCTCACCCATCAGCAGTGGTCACCCACCACCCCTGACCTCTCTGTAGCAGCCAGTGATGACATTGACCAATTCTTGGGATGCATTCAGAGACCTAATTGGTCTCTTCTCAATGATGTACTGCTATAAAGCAGAACAACATTTGTGCTTCCAATTGCAACCACCTCAGCTCACTGGCAAATCCTATTCTTCACCCTCTGAAGAGTGTTAGGGAGATCTTGAAGACAAGAATGAGTTTAACAGCATATGGGACTATGCAGAATGGTCAAGACCACGGTGGAAAGTGCACTGTGTATACTGTACACCCAAAGATGAATGGGATGTCTGCACTAAGTTTGATCCTAACTTCAATCCCCTTTCCCCATTGACCACTGCAGAATGTCAGTACAACTCCAATTGGGATGATGATGAGCTTCCATGTGGAGACCCAGTTCCACCTCCTCTTCTTCAGGACAACAATGATAATGACATGGGTGCTCTGCCTGCTGTTCCCAATGCCCTGCTGCCTCCCCCTCCTCCTGCTCCCCAGGTTAATAATGAGATGCTTGCTGCAGCACCAGCCATCCACAATCTTCTTCCTCCAGCTCCATGCATCTCTACAATATAAAAAGGGTGCATTAGCCATCTATGTTCATATTTCACCAAGAAGATCTGATGAGTGTAACAACCTGAAATAGGTTGGCTTTAGCCTTGAAATGACAGGCCAGTCCTATCAACCTGCAAAATAGTGAGCAATATTATCAGCAAGGGGTCAAAGGGACTTACAAAGGTATTCTACCATGTCATCTAAGGATAATATATGCCACAATAACGTTTTGTATGTGAAGGAGGGAAGGACATGATAAAGAAATGTTGGAACCCAACCATTGCACATAATCTTGTTTCATCAGGAGCTCAGGGATCTCAACAGATGTCAAGCAGACAATCATGGAAAATATGACATCACAGATTGTGTGGGAATCTTGGACAACACATAGGAGGCCTGCATAGAAGGATTCAGCAACAATCATGCAGGCCTGCCAGTATATCATTGGAATGCTGGACAACACATGTGGGGGCCTGCATGGATGTTATAGGGAGATTCAGCAACATTTGTGGAGAGTAGAATTACCTATGACTAGAGTTTGGTACTATGCTATACCCATGGGTATACCCATGATATTCCGTAATCAGGTTGGGTGAGGAAGGCCAAGTGGAGAGGATTATGATCAACAAAGGAGAACACTGAATAAGATGCAGGGTCTCAAAGATAGGAGAAGGACCCAAAATGCACCTGTGATCCTAACACCATCTATATATCTATATTCCAGCTTAACTCATTGCTCTCTAGAATGATGTTCATCTATGGTCTAGCACCATCCAGCATGACAGGGTATAGTCCTCCATGGTAGAGGAAGCTAAGGCTAAGGGTCAAACATATCTGGTGTTTCAAATTCTTGAAATGTACTTTTGGCATCATTTAATATAATAATTATTTTAATACACCAGTCTTTTCAAAAAACCAGTTGCAACTGGTTTAATTTCCATAGCTGATGAACAGTACCCAGTTGTCAGCAGTTTCAGTCTAGTTGCCTCAGATTTGGGATTAAAACTAGTGCTTACCTAGGTCTCAGAAAAACCATCAACATAAAATCAAGTCACATAACCCAGATACTGTTTTGTAGCCAGGAAGCAATACTACAATTTGGCTCACCAACACTAAGCATTGATTTTGTATGATATTTCTGACATCTCTACTTGATTTCAACTCTCTGGACCTTTTCATATTTTTATTATCTTCTCATAGTATCAAAGCTCAACAAGTACTTACTATTTTGTAGTTTGAACACCACATTAAATTTAGTAACCCATGCTATCATACTACCTTAGATATCATTATCAAAAACAGCAAACAAGGGTGTGGTTTACATGTTGATTGATGATGCTGATTTCAAACATTCAACTTTATAAGAGTCTGTGCTATTAACGCAAATCACAGACGAGGTCTCCACCACCTCAGTCATGGCCCCATCGCCTCATGAAACCACCCACCACCTCAAAACAGTCCCATCGCCTCAACAATGGTCCCGTCGCCTCCAAAACCACCCCATCATCTCAGAAACAGGTCCCATCACCTCGAGAACAGTCCCATCACCTCGAGAACAGTCCTGTCGCCTCGAAAACAGTCCTGTCGCTGAACAGTCGTCCTTGAGAACAGTCCCGTCGCCTTGAGAACAGTCCCATCGTCTCACAAACCACCCCAGCACCTCAGTAACAGTCCTGTCGCCTCGAAAACTGCTCAATGGTAGAATATAATAGCAGTAACACTGTACTATGTAGCCTACATAATATAGAGCATACCCACTGACCTGTGCAAAAACCTGTCCACATGTGTGGGTATCAACCCCCTGCCAGTGATGGTATGGGGTAGTGCTCCTGAGTCCTGACACCCGGGGGTGCACTCCCTAATGATAATCATTGGCTGGTACGAGTGCAATTGCTTCAATGGTGGCACTTGGTACCTACCCTGCACCACACGACTAGTAGACTGTTGGACACTGCGGGCTTAGCCTGCTGTTGGAAGCATTCGAGCTGGGGATAACAGCTGTGGTCGTTGGTCGTCTTGCTCAAATGTGACATGTGACGTGTGACAACCACATCAGGGTTGCTTACATACAATGTGTCGACACACTTCCTTTTTTTTTTTTTGAGATTGGTCATTATTATTGCAAAGCGCAATAAAATGTTGAAGATATTTATTGTTGTGTTTTTGCTAAGGCCCATGAATTGGGTTGGAGTACAGAATTTTAATTCACACTACCATGTATCAATTTATTGACACCATCTTCAGCTTTGGGATTGAAGCATAAGAGTATGTAAATCTTTAAAACTTATGTCATTGTAGATGGGAAAGAAAAAAAAATATTATTATCAAGGATACTTGATAGGACTGTTATTATCTATGTATTTTTTATTTTCTTAAATCATATTACTTACTCAGCTATCTTATCTATATCACATGATATTTCATCTTATTATATTTAATCTCTAAGATATGCCATATTTGGAATATTATGATATTATAGCTTATGTTTACTTCATGTACAATCTCTTCTCTTCCATTATGATACTTGACTTCTATAAACTTCTACTTCTATTCTACATATGTATTTAATCTCTATATGCTTTCATTTTGTACAGCTTCATTATTCCATGTCATATCCCATACCATGCACGTCATCTCTGGACCTCATACAATGCTCTCGCCTCATCTCCGCTCCTCCGGTTCATCTCCTCTTGCTACTCTTATCTTGATTACTAATTCTGCTTATGTCTCTCCATTCCATCTTGACATTTCTTGATGACCCTGTCGTCCATCTACTTACTTTGGTCTAGTACATTCTCCATGACTCCTCCTGACTCGTGTTGACTCATTCTGACTCCCTATGATTCCCGTTGACTCCTCCGGACTCCTTCTGACTCTCTCTATCTGATTATGGTATCTCTGGCTCTCTGGGTACCTTCATGTTTACTTGTCATCGTAGCTACTTTCCTTTATTGGTTATTCTCCATCATAGTTTAAAAGCTTGACATGTACTTAGTGTTCTGCAGTTCGAATATCAATTTAGTCTCCTCCTATCAAACCCATTCTAAGTCTCCTCTGATCAACTCCTTTATCTCCTTACTCGACACTTGAAGCAAGTCTTCTTGTCGTCACTCTGACCTAACTCTGCATCTCCTCTGTCTCTCCGTTCCTCTGTAAATATTTGGACAAGAACTCGCGGCAAGGGTGTAACACATAAGTTGAAGCCAACATCCATTTTGTTTTGAACATATCCAAACTCCCACTATAACTGTCCAAAATGCACCATCTACATATCCTGAATGCATACTCAGACTCCTATTGTGGGCATCTCAATTCCTCCTGTAAGCATCACCTTAATTAATGTAGGGGAGTTATTCAAGATTCTGACAAGTCATTTGAAGCACCATGAGCAGATATAACAACCACCTAGTGATTCTGTATACCATAGGTGGTGAAATGGCCAAGCAGTAATCTCAAAACTACACTAATCAAAACTTCACCATTGTACTGTGTAATCTTCTGGTGTTGATTTCATAGGTATTGGTGAGTCACTGAGGCCTGGGATGGATATGTAGCTTGTTTTGTAGGTTAATGCTTTACCTAGTTCTTCAGCAGGGACTCCAAGCAACATTGTAGCTTGCTGAATTTTTTAATTTTTAATTTTTGTGGGATTTTTTGGAAGTCCCAAACAAGGACCCCTGACACCCCCATAGGTGGTCCAAAGTCAATGGGAAACCCAAACTATCCCTGGGTGTCCCAAAATATTTGGGCATCCTCAACTTGTCACCTTGGGCATCCCATGTGACACCCACACTTTTCCAAAGGGAGAGTGTATTTGGTGTTTGAAAAAGTGTAGGTGTCACATGGGATGCCCAAGGTGATAGGTTGGGATGCCCAAATATTTTGGGACACCCAGGGATAGTTTGGGTTTCCCATTGACTTTGGACCACCTATGGGGGTGTCAGGGGTCCTTGTTTGGGACTTCCAAAAAATCCCACAAAAATTAAAAATTAAAAAATTCAGCAAGCTGCAATGTTACTTGGAGTCCCTGCTGAAGAACTAGGTAAATCATAACCTACAAAACAAGCTACATATTCATCCCAGGCCTCAGTGACTCACCAATACCCATGAAATCAATACCAGAAGATTACACAGTACAATGGTGAAGTTTTGATTGTGTAGTTTTGAGATTACTGCTTGGCCATTTCACCACCTATGGTATACAGAATCACTAGGTGGTTGTTATATCTGCTCATGGTGTTTCAAATGACTTGTCAGAATCTTGAATAACTCCCCTACATTAATTAAGGTGATGCTTACAGGAGGAATTGAGATGCCCACAATATGTCTGGGGGTAACCTGAAGTGGACCCTTGATTACCTTTGGCCCTTGCTCTCCTGGAGGGCTGAGCACAAGTTGGGGGAGGGGGAATGGTGAAAGCTAGTCCAGCAGCAATTGTTACGTGGGTTGTCGTAAGACAAGCCTCGTCAACAAAGGGAGGGATTCTTGCAGAGTCCGTGCTAGGGACGAGCAAGGTCTATCCCAGAGATGTTAGTAAATGAGTAAGATTACTTACATGTATTTTTAGATCGTTGACCTTTGACTCCTCTACAGTCAACGATCCCATCATCCATTGTTCTCCATCTTTTAGCTCACAATGGTTACCAGTAGGCCGGTTCTCCTTTTGTTCTACTTACGCGTCGAACAATGGTCCCCCCATTGTTCTCTCAATTATATCGTCCTAGACTACCACGTATATAAACCAGTAGACACCCTGTACTTACTTTCCCTAAGCTATTTCTACGTTGTCTTGCATTATCTGCTTGACTCTCAGTCGTCTGAACTTCAGCCTCACCGCTTCCGTTC